>NDXB01022441.1:20693-31902 GCA_002631895.1 Agapornis roseicollis
CCCCCCCCCCCTTAGCCCCATACATCAAGGGTTAAACACGGCCTCTTCGCCCCGGGGAACCGCAGCGCAGCTCCCTGCTCTTTACCTCCACATAAACCTCACTGCCTTTCCACCCTGCTCCGCCGCATCTGGGGAAACCGCCGGCTACGAGAGCAAGGGAGGAGAGGCCTAACTCCCTTCTACTGCCAGCACCCGTCCTCCGGACAGGGCTACGCCCTCCAGGCCTGACGCGGGAAATAGGGGACTCCCCGCCTGGGGGTAACCCCCGGTGCGGGTCAGCCGGTGCCGCCGCGCGGCCCGCACGGTGCTGGGCCCACCTGGCTGTCAGCGCCCGCCATGACCGCAAGCGGAACCACGCAGCAAAACGCAGAAGGGGCGGACGCGGCTCCGCGCAGGCGCCTCTCGACGGCCGCAGCTGATGCAACTTGGGGGCGGGAGCACGATCGGAGCCGGCCCTGGTGGAGCCGTGCAGAGCCGAGCCCAGGCCCTGCGGCAGGACCAATAGTGGTGTGCGGGCGAGGGCGCGGGTTTCCAGTGGGCGCCTGAACAGCTCAAGATGGGGGAGCCGCTGTCCGCACCCCTGGGGGCGGGAAGCGGGGCCCGTGTCCTCCCAGCGCTGCTGTCCTCGCTGCCGTGGGGGAACACAACCAGCCTTTCCCCGAGAGCAGGGCTGTAGGGCCCCAGCAGGGCGGTAAGGGGCTGAGGGGCGGGGTGGCAGTGAGGTGTTCCGCGCTAGTATTCCCCTGAGGCAGAGAGGTTCAGTCAAGGATGGGTCAACTAATAAGACAAAACTAGAAAAAAATCGGATTGACCAGTGGCTGATTTCCCAAGGGGGAAAATAAGTGGAAGGGGTTCTGAGGGAATTCTGTCAGACCTGGATTGCAGGAGCGTGGCTGCTTTGGTTAGCACTTACCTGTTGAGGGAAGATTCATCACCTCTTAAGAAAAGGATATGATGTTCAGGCATGGCTTTTTGATCTGTAACTTTCTTCCCCTTCACCCCTGCTGCTGTTTCGTTTTTATATAATAATAAATAGTTTTCACATAGAAAAGTTACTTTCAGCACATTTTTATGGTGCTATGGACTCCCAAGGCAGTCGGTCCCAAATCCTGTGGTGTGTTAGTTTAGGAAAGGTGTTTATGATAAGATACCATGTCCCGAAGAAATTGCAGTATAGCTTCCTTACTTGGAAAGGTCTCTTTCATTCTCTGATATATCAGAGTCACTATCTGTTTTGGGCCTCTGCTGTATGCTGACCCAAACCAGTTCTAACTCTGCTAATAGATGCTTCATCTGCAGCAATGATCATAGAATCATAGAACAGTTAGGGTTGGAAAGGACCTTAAGATCATCTAGTTCCAACCCCCATGCCATGAGCAGGGACACCTCACACTAAACCAAGCCACCCAAGGCTTCACCCAACCTGGCCTTGAACACTGCCAGGGATGGAGCACTCACAACCTCCCTGGGCAACCCATTCCAGTGCCTCACCAACCTTACAGTAAAGAATTTCTTCCTTAGATCCAATCTAAACCTCTCCTGTTTAAGTTTGAACCCGTTACTCCTTGTCCTGTCACTACAGTCCCTAACGAAGAGCCCCTCCCCAGCATCCCTATGGGCCCCCTTCAGATACTGGAAGGCTGCTTAGGGGGTCTCCACACAGACTTCTCTTCCCATCTCCAGGCTGAACAGCCCCAACTTTCCCAGCCTGTCTTCGTATGGGAGGTGCTCCAGTCCCCTGATCAACTTCGTGGCCTCCTCTGGACTTGTTCCAACAGCTCCATGTCCTTTTTCTGTTGAGGACACCAGAACTGCACACAATGCTCCAAGTGAGGTCTCACGAGAGCAGAGTAGAGGGCAGGATCACCTCCTTCGACCTGCTGGTCATGCGCCTTTTGATGCAGCCCAGGATATGGTTGCTTTCTGGGCTGCAAGCGTACACTGAAGCCAGCTCATGTTTATGTTCTCATCGACCACCTCCCCCAAGTCCTTCTTCACAGGGCTGCTCTGAATCTCCTCTCTGCCCAACCTGTAGCTGTGCCTGGGATTGTACTGACCCAGACGTAGAACCTTGCACTTGTCATGGTTAAACTTCATGAGGTTGGCATCAGCCCACCTCACAAGCATGTCAAGATCCCCCTAGATGGCATTTCTTCCCTCCAGCATATCCACTAAACCACACAGCTTGGTGTCATCGGAAAACTTGCTGAGGGTGCACTCAATCCCACTGTCCATGTCAATGACAAAGATGTTGAACAAGACTAGTCCCAACACTGATCCCTGAGGGCCACCACTCGTCGTTGGCTTCCAGCTGCACAGAGCCATTGATCTGGGGTTTTAGAGTTTCAGTGGGCTAAACAGTGCTCAGGTTGACATCAGAGTGCTTCAGACTCCATGGATTTAGTACTGCAAGATAAAAGTTCACGAAAAACTAGGCAGATTAATATAGCTTTCAAATACTAGCTGTGTAGCTGCAAAGGACGATTGCGAGAACATCACTGCATTAATTACAAATTAAAAATAATGCAAAATAATATAAATAAATAATGCAAAATAATGCTTAAAAATAATGCAAATATATATTTTTAATTAATGCAAATACATGTTTAAATATTAATATATTTTATTAATATAGTAATGTATTTCTATACATTGTACATTAATATAGATTTTTAATGTATATATGAAGATGGGAAGGTGTAGTAAATGCCAACTTAAAGACAGTATCAGGCCTAAACCTGCATAATTTGTTTGCTGTCTAAATGTAAAATATGACAGCATAAATATTGGCAAAACTATTTCTTGAACAGAAACATTTAATAATATATGTAAGTTACTGCATAATACAGTGCTTAATGACATAAGGAATATTTTTAATATCTATATGTTTTTAAATGATAATTTTTAGATTTGAAATTCCTACTAAAATCTTTTTGAGTGGAAGGATTACAACTAAAAGCACAACGAAAAGCTTATAGTCAAATTATCTAAGTCAAAATGAATGGAAACCTGATGGAAAGATGATTTAAGGCTTTCGAAAGCAATTGTTCCTTACGCCAGGCGATGGCAGTAGCGAACCACGCTGTGCTGGTGAGAAACATTCTTGAGGACACGCACAGCTTTAGGTAACAGGATTTATGGAATAAAGTAGGAAACTAATGGACTGTTTTAGTAGCTTCGCTCTGAAGGAGCGTTATTAAAGATGTGTGACTGAACTCAACCGGACGCTAAGCCAGTGTAAATTTGTTTCAGTGTGCTTTAATGATTATTGCCAAGTGAATGAATGGGTGTTTCTGCTTCCTTTGGAGTTTGTTGAATAAAATGTGGTTGGAAAGTTTGATGGGAATTGCAAAGTCATTTGGCTTATATTTCACTTATAAAAATCCAAACTAAATGAAAATTAAAAATTTAGAAAGTTAATCAAAAGAAAATATACATATATAAAAGTAATCAGGATTATTAAAAGAAGAAGAATGTCAAAAAGAGTGAAAAACAAAAGGTAAATGAACATACAAGGAACTGCAGATGGGGAAAAAGAGGATATTTTAAGAATAGGTTTTCTTCAGGGGAATATTTAAGAAAAATATTTCACAAGTAGTGACACATTTACAGTAAGTGAAGTGCTTCCACCTCCCATTACAAAATCCTGCAAATACGGAAACCTCAGCTTTGAGAATTGATGGTTTTGTGCAGGTTTTTTTCTGTTTTATTTCACCTAGACTGATAGAGCAAAGCAACAGACTTCTTACAAGTCCAGTATAGCAAACTTAGAAAGGTACATTCAGAAATTCAACCACTCATGAAGTGAAATAAAAAAAATAAAGTTGACATTAAATTCAAATACCTGAGAAAGTAACTGAAGTCCTGATTCAAAGCAGAATGTGCCAGGAAATCTGGATCTGAGCCTTGGCCTTTGATCCTCTTGCAACTTTTGTGGCCTTATTATTGATAGAAAATTGTTCTCCTTTTAGGAGGGTAAGAAAAATAACTGATACTTCATGTAGAGAAGGAGACCAGTTTAATTTGTTTCTATTTACATGAAGGGTTCATGTATGGCCACTACAGTATGTAGTCCAGTAGTCTTTGTGGTGCCAACAGGTTTTCTATACCTAGCAGGCATTATTCTGCTTCTTAGAGAAGAGATGCCTGGTTATGCTTGATAGGGAGAAAATCCTAACAGCAGAAATCCTGCTGCCCTTTTGTAGACTGGAAGCACACTACAGAGTGACAGCCTTGTCCCACCTGTGTCCCAGGGTGCAGGTCCTTGTCAACTGCCTGTCTTCCCACCATCTCATACCTGCAGCTGTGGAGGCAATACATTCACATTATTCAGGCTCAGTTTGTTCTCTACTACATGGCAGGGTTTTTCAGTAGAATACAGTAAGGTTGTATCTGGTCAAATGTAGGAGACATAAAACAAACCTGCTGTTTGCTTTTATTTAAAGCCAGTTTTGGATACTAGTCTCAGGAGAAGCTGTGCTGTCTGCAGTTGTGTGGATCTGTGACAGACACTCTGCTCTCCGCTCTCAGTCTTGTGACTCGGCTGTGAGGTGGGGATTCAGAACCCCTGTTTTCCCTTTCTTATTCTTTGGTTAAAACAGCAAGGCAGCAGATACTTAAAAAGAGAAATAAAATGCAAGAAATTTCATGAACTGAGGGAGAAGGGTGATAAACTGAAAAAAAAAAAATAAAAATAAAAATTAAAAGCACATGTCCTTAACTGTCCTTAATCACAATTTAAACTGTTACAATGAACCAAAGTTATAAACCATGTTGATACAACATTTTTGCCAAACTTCTGGCTCTTGAACACACCCTTTGGTTTTGTACCTAAATATAAACTAGCTTTTACTATAAGAGCATCATCAAGCTATTCTACTACATAATACTTTTTTGTCCATACAAGGAATTTTCCAGACTACAAAATACTTTTTTGGTAGCCTTTTTTAACCTAAGAAAAAAAAAAAATAAAAAAAATAAAAAAATATATTATGATTCATTTTGGTGTATTTCAGAATTTAAAGTCTGAGAGTGTGGTTTATTTCAGATATTTTTGTAATAGTAAAATTCCAGTTTCTGAAGAGCTTTTTTTTTTCTATGGATATCACTGATATTTTTCCTCTGAGAACAGTCTTTTCTGTGAATGTAACACCAGATATATATACATAATATCAATACAATGAAAAGTTGTATTTCATAATCTATGAAATTAAAACCCCCAAAGAATTAGCCTGATCAGGCATCATTCCTGATACTCTTAGCAGAAAAAGCAGTGATTGCACATTATGGAAACCAAACTGTTCCTCCATCTTTGTGAGCAGAATCCTCTGTGCCATGGTGTGATGTGGCACATGGAGGAATTTCCTTCACAATGTGATTAAAAGCAAGAAATGCATTTCTGAGTCATTCCTTTCGTACGTTCATAACCATCAATTTTCCATATTCAGTTTCTTCAAGCAATCTCCACCATACTCTATAGATGTATTTCCACATAATTTCCAAATACCAAAGGACAACACATTCTCACATTAGCTTCCCCTGCAAGTTTTTTGGGGAATGGCAGACAACACAGGGAAAGCAGATGTTGCGTCCTAGGGGTTTGTTTCCTTTGACCATATTTTTCATTGCAGCTATGACTTAATTTCACACATTTCCAGTTAAATTCATTTTATTTGAAAACCATGTTCTCATTTTCTCATTTTAGCCATGACTCAAATGTTCCGGTGATCTTCTCATTAACATCCTTTTTAAATGATGTTTCATGGACTCAATCCAGTCACATTATTTCAAAGAAAGGAACGCATGAAAGCTGATGAAAAGAGGGACATCTTAACTGTGAATTTTGTCAAACCTCTTGTGACAAGTTATACAAAGGGTTTTTTTTTATTTGTGACCTTTTCACTTGGAGGTGTTTGGAATCTTACTGAGAATAATACTAAACTGGTAAATCATATCAATTCATGTCATTACAAAATCATCAATTTCTAATCTCAAGTACAGAGGACAGAAAACTCCTCAATTAGCAGTAACTGCCAGAAGATGGGTTCCTGGAGTACTCACTCCATTGTTAGATGCTGATCAGAGGAAAAACACTTTCTGAGGGGAGATAGACAGTTTCATTTACTCAGTTTACCTGGAAGAATGGGATGAGACATCTTGGCAATAGCATGGAATGGAAAAAACAGCTGAACACTATCTGCTCCATATGGAAGGACCACAACACCTCATTTCAGTCTTCTCTTTTCTAGACTAAGCAAACTTAACTTTTGAACCTGCCTTAGGGGAACAGGCTTCCAGACTCTGGCTCTTTCCTTGTGAACTATCCAGTTTGTCTGTGTTCCTCTCAAAATAATGGTGCTGAAAGCAAACACAGTCCTCCTGCAGAGCACAGAGGACTCTAGCTCAGACTTGACAGTGTCTCAGCAGATGTAACAGTATGGTATTGCTCACTTGCCTTCAGTTTGTGGCTTTTTAGGATGGGCAGTGCTATGCTATACCATACTGTATGCTGTTTTGCTGTACACTTTCCTGTGATGGGCAAAGCACTGGACATTATTAAATTGATTGTTTGACTTCAAACTGCCTCTGCAGTTTGCTATGATCATCAAAATTTTAAAGTATTTGTCAACGCTTTTTCATTCTTACATGTTCACTGATTTTTTTGTACTCTTTCCTCCTTCATACACCTAACAACTTTTTGGACAAGAACAAAACATAGGATAGAATCAGCTTGAAATAGCTTTCTAGTTTAACACAATTTCATCACACAAGTGTTCAGTAACTAATGAAGCTGATACTAATACAAATTTTTTTGTTTTAATAAAGTGATAATTGTCAGAGCTTGTTGCAACTTTTCATTGCTGTCCTCTCTCTGATACCTCCCCATTAATTTGTCACGATTCTGGCTCTGATTGCATGTGATTCTTCCATCCTTGGAAAGCATTCGTCATATGTATTTCATATATACTTACACAGCCTGTGCTTCTAGGCTGTGTACATCAAGTTTTTCTTTCACAAACATCAAAGGGTTCATCTCCCCTTTAAACAACAGTACTGTTTAATATTGGCATCAAGGGTAAACCACAAAAGAATGAAAGATAATTAAAAAAAAAAAAGATATTTTCTACATATGTGTTTATTTTATCTTCTGGATCACCTCAGTCCAGTATGCCATCTTGAGTGCAGCTGCCTTGGCATAAGAAATCTGTTACTGCAGCTTACCTGGAACTGTTTTCTCCACTATACCAGAAATTACCACCCCCTCCAGTCTTGTGGCATTTCTTCACATGGAGCTGCCCCCTCACCTGGTTCTCCCAAATGTCCTAGTTCAGCAGAAACATCCTTTACACCCAAATCATACTGACAGAATGGGGGTAAGTAGCAATTACACGACCTATTGTCCTGGCACATTGGGAAGAGCAGTAAATTCTTGCAGCAAGAGACCCACCCCAACAGCCCCTCTTTCAGAACAGCTACTGCCAGAAAGGATGTGACCTCAAGCCAACTTTTTTCCCTTGTTTTGGATTAACAGCAGTCCAGTGGGTTTTGGCAACAACTGTTGTACACAAAAACCAGAACAGTCCCTCCCTCTGCAGCTACAGATTACACTGGGCTTTTGCTCTGCTCTGTCCTACATTGGACCATCCTCCTGACTGCCCTTGAGGGAAAATAGTTGGCCAAACTCATCTTCCTAAAAAGATCTGTCTGGTATTAAAATAGAATGGTATAACAGTTGAATAAAAAAAGAATTAAACCCTGGTATTCTCTGTCCTTGCTTTCTTATGTGAAAACTGTCAGGAAAATTTAAGAGGAGAAAAGAAGTGTAAAACCA
The DNA here is from genome assembly GCA_002631895.1 of Agapornis roseicollis. NCBI lineage: Eukaryota > Metazoa > Chordata > Aves > Psittaciformes > Psittacidae > Agapornis > Agapornis roseicollis. The sequence continues at coordinate 28,525 of NDXB01022441.1, forward strand.
CTTACTTCTTCAGAAAGACGTATAATTCCCGCTAACATTTCCACAGTTGCATATGTTTGCTTTCTCTGTCTGCTTTGGCAGCAGGAGACATGGAAGAGGTTTTTTTTATTTTTGTTTTTATAAATACAAGGAATGTGTCTGTCCTTTTGACCTAAGCCTACAAGTGCACATACAGGAGAATGAGTTAAATGTTTTCAAACCATATGTACTTTTGTTTGTGTGTGTGTATCTCATGACTTACTCAAAGCACTTATTCATCATGTTAGCAAAAGCAAAGTAGACAACTAAAGGAAAGAACAAGTAGGCTTTTAGGAAATACATGCCAAACTGTACAGAAAGAAGACTTCACTTCCTAGATCTCTCTACTGTCAGTGTGCACATAGAAGCCGCACATCCAAAAGGCCTTTCTGTCTTTGCAGAGAGGATGAGGACACCTCAATTTCCTCTTCCTCTGCTTCTGGCAGCTTAAAGAAGTGACCTGTTCTGCACTGCCTGGTTCCTGCCTTCTAGCAGGAACTAGAATCTGTGAACCTCTGGCAATTTTGTTTATTGACTGCTTATCCATCTTGGTCAAATTAAATTACATTAACTGATATGTGAAATGGCCAGTTTCTTGTTAAGATCAAGATCTCTTTTGACTTGTTTTGGTGCGTAATGCTCTATTGACTACTGCTATCCCACTCTGCCTGTGCTGTTTTCATTATTCTACTGTGTCTTCCTCCAACCACACATGGGTTCCTGAAGCTTTTTGTTCTTCTTCCTCAGTAATCTCATTGTTCCCATTTTAGGGATGTGATGACAAATGACAAATGTGTATTCCACTGAGTCCATGCATTCATTTCTTATCACATCTGTGCTTTAATAAACTGGAAATGACAGAACTCCCGAAGCACATATTATTATTTAATTAAATGTTTTTAAAATCAACTCACAGGAACAAGATCTGTCATTAGTATTAGAAAAGTTTCTTTCCATGCTTTCCCCATAATCTAATTCTTAATCAACATGCAAGGGAAAAGACATAAAAGATTTCAGTGCTGTCCATTCAGATTTCTTGCTGTGCCACACCATACCAACTGCAAACCGTACCAATGAATTCAGAATATTCATAATCAGCTCCCAGGCTAATATTAGTTTGTAAACCGATACTGCCTGAAGTGATGAATACCCAGCCAAAGCATAGATGTTTATTTTCTTTATGTTGTAAGACTGCTGTTCCATTGCTACATGAATACATCAGAATAGCTCCTACCTTGAGATTACGTAGAACAGCAATACAGCTGTTTGGATGACAGTGGATCTGTGATGTCTGTTTCCAACTCTGGTTTTGAGGGACAGTGTGATAATACTTCTACCACTTTTTTTACAAGCAACATGAACACCTAGTGTAGAGTTATTAAAGCTCAAGCAGAAATGATCTTTGCTCTCGAAGCCTTTAAAGTCATGTGGCAAGAACTGCCATTATGTTGGTAAGGAACAGCAGATGTTTGTATTTCAGTACTTCCTACTTATCCTCTTGATGGCAATAAATGCCCATAAGGAACAAGGTGGCCATTGTGCTATGCCCTTCAGTGGTGACCACTGAAGGCTGAACTGAGCTCAAGAAAGAGTCGAAGATATTTACATTGGTAAAACCCCAGGGGCAAATTTTGTAGGTGTTGTGCTATGACACGGAAATGAAAACAACAGTGAAAATCATAGCATCACTTTGAGCCAAACCAAGATAATTTATCCTTCTAATTTAGTACAATTAGCATAAAAAGTATGTTCTACACCCTAATGTTATCTATAAATATGGAAAATAGTTGCTTAAAGAAAGTTAGTATTTTCCAATGTAGCCCAGGCAGAAGAAGATGGTGCATTTTGGAGCCAGGCAATCTGAGTCAAGGATACTTGACCAGGTTACACTAGTAATTGCTCTCTCAATATTATTCTCATCTCTGAAAGTACTTGGAAAAACAGAGGGAGAGTGGGGAATCTTTGTTTAAACTGAAAATAAATACAAACCCTTCTTTCTTATTAGAAACAAAAGTTCCTTTGAAGGTTTTATGGTCAACTTATGATAAGTATGTCCTTCCACAGGCTTCAGTGGAACCATGCACGTGCTGTAAAAAGCTAATGACTAATGTAAATAACATTTGCTGTATATAAAACTCCATTTTGCCCATGTATTATGGGGTGGCCAGCATTCAAGTATTATTCATGCTTGACCAGCCATGACAAGAAATTGAACCTTTATTATTTGTGGGAGAGAAAGAGGTGGGGGGAGATTCACTCTTTTTTTTCTTTTTTGCCTAGCATGACTGAACAGCACATCTCTTGTGGGACTGCATCTCAGCTCACCTGCCAGGGTCAGTGGTAAAGGATGGGTAGCAGTAGCATTGCATGATTGCTGAGGACCATCAAGCCAGGATTTTAGCAGCTGTAGTGAAGGTAAGCAGTGTAGTAGAGGGATGATCTTGAGATCACCTTAGACCTCTGGGACATCAGTTTGCCCTCCCAAGTTCTGTCCTCCCCATGTGTAAAAGAAAAATGACATCCACCTGCCCACCTTTACTGTACTTTGTGCTCTGAAGTGGAAGGTGTTAAGATAACAAGAGTAGCAAGTTCTGCAAAGTTTTGTTATTGTATGTGTGCATGTATGCTCACATTTTGTGTGTGCAGTTTTGTCATTCTGTAGTTCTCTTATACGTATCTACAGAGAAGCTGGTGTCAATTAAAAGAAAACCAAGAAAATATGTCCCCTTTCCCTCTAGTTTTTTTAGCATCAGACTAGTTCATGTTGAGTTTTCATGCTGCAATATTTTCACCTAACAACTGTGCTGCATTTTTACATAAAGCAAGTATACAAAGGTAAGAACACAAAGCACGAAAAGAGAACCCATACATACTGCATTGCAGTAAGAAATCCTTTAGTTGCGTTCCAAAACAGTGCAGATTCTTTGAAATAAAAACCCAATAGTTTTCTCAACAAACAAGGAAAGAATTTAAAAGTCTGAGCGCAGGATGTGTTTGCTGTACAGATGATGTTAAAATATTTCATCTTTTCAGCCTCTAGGGGGGACTGTGTTTTCAGCGAACCTGAGTTTTCTTCATCTGCAGCAAGCAGTTCAGACTGTTGCTAAGGCTAGCTGGAGTGAGTCAAGTGATTCTTGATTTGCGTATGAGTTATTTCTAGGGGAAAGATAGCCTGTATCTGAAATTAGTTTAGTCCTAAAGGGCCAGCCTGAAATCTCTGTTCTTGCTGCAGTCCGCAGGCATTCTGGCTGCTACTGATTCGTGACTGCAGGAATTGTTCCTATTAAAAAGCATTTATGTAGCTGAAAAAAAAACCAAACCAACCCCCCCCCCCCCCCCCCCACCCCCCCCCGGGGGAAA
>NDXB01022441.1:34306-49876 GCA_002631895.1 Agapornis roseicollis
GGAAAGGGGGGGGGGGAGGGGGGCGGGTGTACGGCGGCGGCTCCTCCCTGCGCACAAACCCGGTCGCGCCGCTCGGGGCGTGCGGAGAGCCGCCGGAGAACCGCGCTACTTAAGCGGGCGGGCGCAGCGCGGCAGCCCCGCGGGGGAATCCGGCGGGGGGGGGGGCGGGCGGCGGTAGACGCTAGTACTAGCAGTAGTAGTAGTAGTAGTAGTCGTAATCATAGTCTATAAGAGAACAAGGCAAGTAGAGCCGAGATGCTCCGTCCGTAACCCGCAGGCGGGGACAGGTTGTGAACTCGCCAAACACCTGAGCAATAAAACACGACCGAACAATTTGGAGGCGGGAGGGGAGGGGAAGGGAGGGGGAAAGAAAACTTTGCTGCAGCTCGGGCGTCTCAGGGGGGCGGGCGCGATGCCGCCCTGGCTGCTCGGTAGCCTCTGCTGTGTGCTAGCGGCGCGGACGGCGCTGGGAGGCGGCTCCGCGGGAGCGGAGGAGGAGGAGAAGCTGATCCGGGTGCTGGTGCTGCTGCCGCAGGACGACACCTACCTCTTCTCGCTGGGGCGGGTGCGTCCCGCTATCGAGTACGCGGTGCGGAGCTTGCGGGAGAGCGGCGCCGGGCTCCCTCCCGGCTACGCGTTCCAGCTCACCTACGAGGATTCGGCGTGCGGCAACCGCGCCCTGTTCAGCCTGGTGGACATGGTGGCCCTGCAGCACCGCCGCCCCGACCTGTTGCTGGGGCCCGTCTGCGAGTACGCGGCGGCGCCGGTAGCGCGGCTGGCGGCGCACTGGGATGTGCCCATGCTGTCGGCGGGGGCGCTGGCCGCGGGCTTCGGCTCCAAGGGCGGCGAATACTCGCACCTCACCCGCGTCGCCCCGGCCTATGCCAAGATGGGCGAGATGCTGCTGGCCTTATTCCGCCACCACCAGTGGAACCGGGCCACGCTGCTCTACAGCGACAGCAACCCTGAGCGCAGCTGCTACTTCGCCATGGAGGGCGTCCATGTGGTCTTCCAAGAGGAGGCCTTCCACATGGCTGTGCACAGCTTCGACGAGAGCAGCCGGCACCTCGACATCGACGACGTTGTTCGCGCCCTGCAAACTGGCGAGAGGGGTGAGTGGCGGTGGATGCCTGGCTCGGCTCTGCAATGGTGCATGGGGTCAGGGATGGGTGGTGGGGTGGTGGGAGCACTGCAGAGGGAACATCCTGTGGGACTAGGGAGGCACGTGGGCCGGCATCCTTGGGCCCAGGCATCCCTCAGAGGACAGGGACCAGGTGCCCTGAGTGGAAACCGTGCCCACAGAAGTCTGTCACAGCTTTGCACCCCACCTCAAAGAGTGAGGCTCACCCTCAGGGACCACACTGAGAGGATTCTGTGGCATGGTAAGAAATGAGCTTTCTGCCAGAGGTCTGGGTTAGCCAAAATCGCCTGCATCTGCAGAGTAGCAAATCTGTTGCTTATTCTCTGAAACTAGCACAGTCACTCTCCATAGGTTCAATGTCTAAGCAAAAATGTTTTCTTCTCACCCTGCTGTGTCTTGCAGTGGGGATCCTTTTCTGCTCCTGCCATAGGAATCCTGTTGAGTACCTCATAAATAACAAATGCATTTAGGGGAAGTGGTCATTTCGGGGGATGTGTGGATGCAAAATCTATGAGTGTGTGCAATAGTATTGCCACCAACTGTTAGCAAAACACTGTAGAGATAAATGGCTTGTAAAACATCCTGGAAAGTCACTCGTGGGCTGGATGAACTGGTTTTGCATCATGAAGTAGTAAACCGCTCAGGGTGCTTTGGGATGTGCAGATGTAGTTAGATGGGTTTTAAAGTGAGGTCATGCCGAGCAGTGTGTGGATACATGGACAGCTGAAAAGGCATTTTCTATTAGATGCTTTTAGCAGCCAAGGTCTTCCCCACTAAGTTACTGAAATGAAAGGTGTGGACCAGAGGCAGGCAGCAGGATAGCACTGAAGAAATTCCTTAGCTGTTTTCTGGAAGAGGTGTAGGTGTGTGCAAAGCGTTTTGTACAATTTCTTCATCCCTGGTTATAGAATGTTAAAATAGCATCCAGATTGGACTGATAATGATGATGCTGTGTGTGTGGCTGTCACAACTGGTGTTGGGTGCTGTAGGCTGCTGATGGAGTAACCTTGCGCTGCAGGTGTCTAACGCTGCTGTGAAATCTTTAGTGTGCTCAGGAGCATGTGGGAAATAACTGAGACTAGTAGCTTGTGGCTTTTTAATTCTTTAGTCACTGAAGCAGGTGGTTAAAGTCGAACTTTCCTAGTAAGTGCCATGTGGGAAATATACTGAATGGGGACAAGGGAATGTGTGTGGGTGCTAGAGGAAACTGCTGTGTGGGGAAAGATGCTTTTCTTTTTTAACCAGCATAACTTGTGTGTGTGCTCAGCTTTCCTGATGCTAAGAACATAGCAGCATGCTTACAGCAGGAAAAGACAGTATTCACCCTTAGCCATAGGGAGCTGTGGCTATGCAATGGGAACATGACTGATGGCTAAAGAGATCCCTGCTCTTTAGTCTGCACAGTCAGGAAAGAGAGGCTTGCTTTCAGCCTGGGCTTAAATGCTTTTCTGAGTTCAGACCTTTGGTCTTGCATCAGTTTGTAACTTCCATATGATTAAACAAAAGCAGTGCTCTGTCTTCTTTCCCCTCCTTGTGCCCTCTGGGCCCTTCAGCTTCCATTTGTGCCTTTTTGACTTGAAAGACTGATCACAGGACTCTGCTGGCATGTTCCTCTGCCTGAGGAGTGGTCCTGCTGCTCATGGCATCTCTCAGGTTGTCACAATATTTTAGAAGTCATATATCATGTGAAGGGTGCACCATGTGCCTTAGCTGACCACATGAAGTTTTCATTTCTCCTATGAACTCGTTGGAGGTCCCCCAGTAGGGTATTAGGGCTTATGGGCAACAAGACACTATCCAAAGCTCTTTCTAGGAGTGTATTTTGTTGATTGATTGGTTTCCCACCAGTTTGTAAGGGCAACAGTGACACTGTCCTTAGCTCTTACCGTGCATCTTCTCTGTTAATAGAGGTTGCTGCTGGTGCTGGTCCCGTCTGAATGTTTGTGTTTCCTTGAAGTGCCTGACTGGTAGTGGGCATTCAAGCAAATACAGGAGACGTGTGCAAAACTCTGCCAGGGCTGAGAAAGAAGCTGCCCCCCCACCAGCTGGCCCATGGGGATATGTGGCAGAGACTGTCCCCATAGGCTAGGTTGCTGCTGACTGGGGGGTTGCACCAAGGTCTCTGTGGTCCTGGAGGCAGGGGCATGCTCAGCCATGCACCAGTGTTTGCCAGGGGCTGCCTGCTCAGTCCCTGGAGCCTCCGTAGAAGGCTCAAGTCTTGGAGCCACAACAAAATTGTAATGTAAAATATGATAATAAAAGTTAACCACTTTAATGAATTTCATTAGTAGTTCAAGCTGCTCTGCAGGCTTGTTTAGCCACACTGCAGACTTGTTGCTATAGGCTCAGGTTTACCATAATGCTGTCCACAAACGCTGGATGTGTTTAAATGCATTCTGGCATAGTGCAGCGGGCGCATGTAGCAGAGGGAACTGGAATTAAACTGTCAAGTACTTGCAGGATGAGTCAATAATCCTAGTCAATAAATTCAGAATATTAGTATTAGAATTACTGTGGTCTACGTGTATTATACTGGAGGGAAAACATTATGCATGTGTTTGCGTGCACACATTTGTATGTACACAATAGTGAAGTACAGATACAGATTAAATAGACATAATTTACATTTTTGGAAGATTGCGAGAGACATACCCATAGCTTATTTGCTTCAGAATCTAAAATATGTAATCTTAGCTCTCCTGCTGTATTAAAAAACACATCCAAATAGTTAATATTGCTTCCCTTACATTCCTTTAGAGGCTTACAAAATATGATTTAATGTATTTTAAAGTAGGTTTACCCCCCACACACTCTGTTCTTTATTCCTTTTGCTCAAGGTCTATTACTAGTGTTGTGGGAATCTCCTTCATTCCATCTCCAGATTACAGCTTTATGAAAGATGTGAATTATAAAGGCAAAGTCAAAGGAGAATTGAGAGTACAATAAGGAAATGTTTCAAAAGGAAATCTCTCACCTAAACAGAATTTAGGAACAGTGAGACAAATTCGTTCCTGATGTGCATCTGGAAAAGATTCGATGCAAATTTTAGTGTAATAAATTCTTTTTTCTTCTTCTTTTCCTTCATGCTAATATACTTCACAATGGTCATGGAATCCATCTTGCTCTATTGCTCTGGAAATTATTATATTGTGCTGCTATAATCAGTAAGGTAGAGCTATGCATGGTATAACTCTCCTGAAGCATGAGGGTGTACTGAACGTGACTTACCCCAGCAGCTCATCTGGAGCAGTATGCCTGTGATGGCATCCAACCAGAAAAGCTATAGGAGAAGATTCATTGTGTGTGAAAAGGTTTGGCCTGTTTGGCCTTTTCATTTCTTGCAAGAGCAAACATTTTTACACAGAAAAGCTGAATGTGGTTTTGATTCACTTTTATTGTTGGGTTGAAAATATTTGCATACATTATTGTATCTTTTGAGCCTTGCCATGTGTGACGGTGTTCTTGGAAGTTGGTTTTGAATTATCATCCCAACAGGATCTCTTATGACTTCGCTGTAGGATATAGCCCCAAAGCGCACACTGATACAATACTTCGCAACTCCCTCTCATGTCAGTAGCTTCACAGCCACAGACTTGTGAACCTATAAAGAAGTTTACAGTGTAACATGCTCAGTGGGGGAGCTGTGTCCCAACTGCTGAAGACCCCACCTGAGCTTATGCTTTCCCTTTGCAGAGGGAAGGGATAGCAAGGGGAGTAGTCACCTCCTGCCCTCAGGTTAGGGAAGAGGCTTCTCAACCGCAGTTGTCACAAAGAGGATCGTGGTGCCCACATGGAACACACCTGTGGACTTGTAGGTCCTATTGTAACAGCAAAGTCCCTGCTTAGCTCTTGGTCCATTTTAAACAAGTCTCTGTGGCATTTAATCTTGTAACCACCTTTAATCTTCATGCTTAGAAAGTGGCATTTGCTTTTCCCATTTCTGAATATTAAGTGTCGCTTCAAAGGTTGTTGCCTAGGCTTATTGTATGGTCCCTGGAGAGAAAGTCACATTCTGAAGAGATTGTCCTTAGCTGCAGAGATGCTTCTCTCTGTTAATTGTAGAGAGGCAACAAATTCTACACCAGATACTTAAATTTTAGGTAGCTGAATTGTAGGCAAGATGACTGTACACCAAACTGTTAAATGAAATGGGAATTAAAATGGTAATGCCATTGTATCACCTTAGTTCTTTATTTTGAGATTGTCTTATGTAGTGTACTTCACTAAGTACTTTAAGTATATGACACTTAGGAGTAACAACTGAGGCTTATGGTTGCAATTGACTCCACAAATACATGCAGTTGAAGAATTTTGAAGCCAGAACTTATCACATGTTGGAGGGGTAAAAAGAGCTTGGGTCACACTCAGGCTCTATTTAGTTATTTTCAGAGGAGACAAGGAAGGAGGAAGCATCCATGTTTGGTACCTGTCTTCCATCAGCAACTTGGGAAATGAACTTTGTTTGCTATCTGTGTTGTCATGTTTGTTGCAATACTGGGAGGACAGTCAGGGTCACTGTCTCTGGCAGCGCTCGTGCTTTAACAGCCTGTTCCCTGAAGTTCTTGAACTGCCTCTTATCTGTATTCCTCATTTTCTTCCACCAGTTGTAATCATGTGTGCCAGCAGTGACACAATCAGGAACATCATGCTGGCTGCTCATCGGCAAGGAATGACCAATGGGGACTATGCTTTCTTCAATATTGAACTCTTCAACAGCTCTTCATATGGTAATGTTCTTCCTGCCCAAGTATGTTACAAAATCTTCTGTAAGCCTGATAATATTTTTTAGATCTGTTAGGCTCAAAATATGCAGCACTGAGTCCCAAAATATTTCACTGTCTCTCCTGTTTGTTGCATATATCTTCCCCTGGGGCTCTGGTATTGCAAGAAGTAAAAAAGACCTCATGGCTAGAGTTGCCAGTGGTGGATCACAAGGTCCCAGATACACTATAGGTGTTAATTGCTTAGTTGTAGGGGGAGGAGCACCAGATGAAGACAATGGTTATGGCAGCCAGGTGTGGGTACCCCGTGCTGTGATGTGTGTGCTCAGCTCTGGGTATGCTTGCACAATCCCCAGCTTGTCACTGTCACATCTCAGGGCAACGGTATTCCTGGCTTTCCCGTGGCCTGCTGTTTGTGAAGGTGGCTGGAAGGAGTCACCAACATGGGCAGCCACAGGGCCTGGGTCTCCAGAAGACATCTCTGTGCTGGGGGATCCACACGTCTAATTTGTTTCAGCTTTTGATCAGAAACTGTGTCTACAAAAATTGTTCAGTAGTGTTGTGTTGAAAGGAAAGCACTGGATGGGACATGGACTGTCCAGATTTAGTAGAGTAGAGCGGGTAAAGGTGGCTGAATCCACCCCTGAGTAAAAAGGATCAGATTTGTCAATTTAAAACATGACTTTAAAATGTGAATTAAATACATTTGCATTTTGAAATGTTCCTACATTCAGTTACATTTCATATCATGGGATTGTGTGGCAGGGACTAAACCTGCTCTCGGCTGCTTACAGCTGTGTCAGTTAAAGTAATACTGGAGCGAAGTTTTTGCTGAGTTTTAAACAGCATCAGGTGGCTGGAGCTAAGGAGAGTTCATGCCTGGGAACTAGGTTTTTCTGAAGTGTCAACATGGCTTTTGAAAGGAGCACCCTCTTTTCCAGGTGCAGAGAAGATAATTTCCACCCTGTGGGCTGACTTAACTTATCCACTGCAATAACAAATTCATTTCAAATTGACAATCAAGTGGGAGTTGAGAAAGGAGGAAAACTTGGGTTTTTTTCTTTCTTCTAAGCCTCAAAAAGGGAACCAGTGGGAACAGCTGAATTCACAAGAGGATGATGTATTTTCTTTAATAAATCAGATAATTGTGAGCTAAATTCTTTTGCGTAAACTTTTTGTTACTCATCTACCATGTCTGAGATCATTTTACAGTAAACAGTGATGTTTGTTGAAGAGGGAATGTATGTAGCTGTTTAAATTCAGAGATACAGATATGTACAGAAGTACAGATCCTGCTCCATGTATTGTCTAGCCTAGCTAAAGAAGTTCCAAGTTTTGCCAGGCAGTAACGATATCACTTAAATGAGTAAAAGATAAAGTTGCAGAACGAGATCAAAGCCAGTGGTTCAAATCAAGGGTGTTTTTTTTTTTTTTTGTTGAGTTGAATTTGGAGTAACTTTATCCTTTGTGGTGTAGGGAAAACCATTTGGCATTGCAACCTTAATCAGAACCAGAGCAAAAAGCTGAAGGTCTACCCTTGTCAACAGTCACAAAAAACTGAAGTTTTGGCCCTTCTGTAGACACTGGGAGCTTTGCAGTCTTTACTAGAAATCACTGATCAAATAACCCCTCTGGCTGGTGGCAGTGGCTCATTACTGCTGTGCTACTGCTGTGTTTCATCTCATAGAGTAGAAATGCATCAGAAGTGATTCATCTGGCCATAGGTACAAGTCTGTGTGTGAGGTGGGCCCCCTTTGGAGTCACAGGAGAGAAGCAGGTGCACCTGGACAATGATTCATCTCATCTTTAGCTGTCCATAGTGTCTCAGATGGATCAACCCCTACAACTGATGATTTCATTGTCTTGCCTGAAATAAGCTCAGGACTATCTGGAAAGTACTGAAGATGGCTGGGACACTTCAGAGTTGTCCTTCAACTTTTTGCAACCCAGAAAGCAACCATATCCTGGGCTGCATCCAAAGGAGCATGACCGGCAGTCGAAGGAGGTGATCCTGCCGCTCTGCTCTCATGAGACCTCACTTGGAGTATTGTGTGCAGTTCTGGTGTCCTCAGCATAAAAAGGACATGGAGCTGTTGGAACAAGTCCAGAGGAGGCCATGAGGATGATCAGGGGACTGGAGCATCTCCTGTATGAAGACAGGCTGAGAGAGTTGTGGCTGTTTAGCCTGGGGAAGAGAAGGCTGTGTGGAGACCTCCTAGCAGCCTTCCAGTATCTGAATGGGGCCTANGAGTTGTGGCAGCCTGGGGAAGAGAAGGCTGTGTGGAGACCTCCTAGCAGCCTTCCAGTATCTGAATGGGGCCTATAGGGATGGTGGAGAGGGACCCTTCATTAGGGACTGTAGTGATAGGACAAGGGGTAATGAGTTCAAACTTAAATGGGGGAAGTTTAGATCGGATGTAAGGAAGAAGTTCTTTCCTGTTAGGGTGGGAGGCACTGGAATGGGTTGCCCAAGGAAGTTGTGGGTGCTACATGCCCAGTGATATTCAAGGCCAGGTTGGACAGAACATTGGGTGGCATTGTTTAGTGTGAGGTGTCCCTGCTCATGGCAGGGGACTTGGAACTTTATAATCTTAAGGTCCTTTCCAACCCTAACTATTCTATGATTCTAACTTTGGTCACATAAGAACGGTGTTTGCAGGAGGTGGGGATGCTGTGTTTTGGAATGGTTCTGCTTTCAGGGATGGTATTTGCTAGGAGGTAGCGACAGTTGTATGAGGCAGTGTGCAGTCCCCAGCTGGGATCCTGGTGTCACAACTGATGTGGGGTGGGTGTCCGCAGTGATGCAGCCCCCAGTAGGCGACACTTTGCCCCAACAGGACAGTGGTGTGCCATCCTGGTGTGAGACCTCCATACAATATCTGTTTGCCCCACCTTTATGTGGGAACCTCAGCACCATCCTCCTCTGCATCACAGGTAGTATAGTCTTGTTGCTTTTCCAAGGGATTAATGAAAACTCTCTGTCTTCTGATGTCATGTAGTTAGAACATGGCATTTCCTGATATTTCTAATAAGTCCTTTAGACCTGTTTTTCTGTTTGTTTATTGATGTGTTTTCCATGAAGAGTGAAATGACTGTGCATGAGAAGTTAACTTCTGTGCAGATGGTCATCACATGTGGAAAGCAAGCATAAAGGAGAAATATAGAGAAATTCCCTTAAAATTCCATGTTACCAGTGCCTGGCAATAGTAGATTGTGTACCTTATAAAAGATACAAAACCCAGGACTGGGTGTGATTGGAAGACTGGCATTGTGCTGTGAAGTTCAGATGACCGGGTTGCAGTTTGCTGCTGCCCTCTGTTCTGAATATTTTTAATTTTTCAGAAGAGCAGACACACTAGATGCCAGAGCTGCAATAATTGCACATAAGCACTGTGGCAAGACGACCTCCCACGAAATAATCCATGGAGGAATTTAAATACGTAAATTATTCTGGGAACACTGTTATGCAAGTGTATGTATCACTGCTCCCAGTGTAAGGATTTTTATAAACAAGTATGCATAGTGTCCAGGACAGAAACTTACTCACATTCTACCAACACTATCATTAGATGGGGGGATTATAGACCTCCTTGTCTATAATCGTTCTCATTTTAACCTCCATTTGTAAGTCAAAGCTATAGCAAAGCCCCCTGTGCTGTAGTCTCTGCCGTGTTTCTTGAATACTGCACCTCTGAAATGCAGGTAACCCAGCTGGGGCAGAGGATTTCAGCTTTAAAGCTGTGGCAGGATTTACACCCTCTTGAGGGGAAGCTAGCATGATGTCCTGCCTTATCATTGCCAGATAAGCAGTAACAAGGGAGGGTGCAAGCACTGAAGGGGATAGTTCTACCTCTGAGACCAAAACTAGACAGTGTTTTCATCAGGTCTGATAAGTAAAGTCCTGGCATAAGAAATTTTGAGCAGTTGAACTTCATATTGGGAAAGAATAGCTTGGCTAATGCTGAGCTATGGTAAAAAAGGCTTTCCTGAGGTATAAAAGAGAGGTAAAAGAGCTCAGATGGTCCTGCACCTCCCCCCCATGCTGGGAGTGTCAAAAGCTGCCCCAGGGCCAAAAGCAGCAGGAGAAAAGACTTGTCCTCCAGAGAAGTACAGGTCCTTTGTTCCTTCTCCTTGAAGAAGCGGAGCAATTCTCCAATTATGTTTATTGTCAAAAAAGAAAGAAGGTGATGATCATACTATTGACTTTACTGATGCTTTTCTGGCTGGCCAAGAGTGTCACTGATGGAGTGATGTGTAACGAATGTTGTGGTTGACTCCTTCCTCACTTAAATATCTCTGTGTTCAAGATCTGGCACATGTTTTTCACTCAGAGATGTTTTCTTACATTTAGGCTTCGTCTCACTCTTTAAAAATAAGCAAGCACAGCATGGGAGTAAAGTTGTCTATAAGTTTGCAGGTTTACTTCCCAACGGCCATTCTTCCCTGCCCAGTTTCCTGTGTGTCTTGGAGCAGGTTCAGTTCTTTCTTGTACTCTGCCATTTCCCAAAGGTGCAGTAGAGGGGACTCCTGGGAGGAAAAATGAAGGCAACCCTGTAATGGTTCCTCATTTGGAATTGGATATATTCTTGTTTTCCCTTTAGGAAATGGCTCTTGGAGAAGAGGAGACAAACATGACCTTGAAGCCAAGAAAGCATACTCATACCTCCAAACTGTCACTCTGCTGAGGACCGTGAAGCCTGAGTTTGAGAAGTTTTCCCTGGAGGTGAAAAGTTCTGTTCAGAAGCAAGGTCTGCATGAGGATGACTATGTAAGTACATGATGACAGGCTTCAGGTCTTAGCATCTTCAAAACCACACACCTAATTAAAGCAAAAGTAGCAGTTAGGCCTTATCAGGACAGGATGACCTGGGTTTAGTTGTAAAATCCTGCTGCTGCCTGTATAATATCTTCTATGTATTTTATTTCTTCTTTTTCTTCTTCTGGATAATGGAAATAGTGAAAATAGACTTGTCTAGATGCACCAGGTCTATACATCGCCATCCATGACCAGCTGTGCTGTGTTCATCCCCTTATTCATCAGCAGCAATATTGAGGAAAGGCAGGTTGCCAGGTCTCTCACCAGTCACTTGTCTTTTTTAACAGGCAAAAAATCTGTATTATTCTTGTTTGGTTTCTCTCAATAAAATTTGTTTTGGTAGAACTAGGTCTTGGAAAGTAACTGTATTGCAGAATGATGAAGCTTTTCTTTATCTGAATGAGAAAGGAAGTCTTATTTCTTAACCAGGCACATTTAGGTTGTCTTTGAAAATTGCTTTTGAGTTCCTGCTAAGCTAGTTTGTTAGGCATCTTCATAGAAAGGTCTTCTGCAAAAGCGAGAATGTATAGCACATACCTAAAAGGACTTCTGCATGCTGATACAAGCACTTTACAGAGATTCAGCTTTCCTAATTATGGTGAGTAAACTTTCCAGATTCATTTATAAAGAAAAGAAAGCTTGAAGAGAGTTTGGTCAGCCTTTAACTGTAGGAAATGAGAGCTGGAAATTTATGCCTGAAACTCAAGAAAGCAACCTAACTTCCTCATTTGCCAGCTCTCACTTAGGCATCTGTGCTTTAAGTAATGTGTCCCTCACAGGTGGAGGTGCCATCTTTACTTCAAAGCATAAGTGATGAACTTCAATTTAGTGTTAATGAATGACCTTTTGTGCAGTTCATACCATAACCTCAGCTGTCTGCAGAAAACTGGTGCTTCTTAGAACTTGAATATATTTTATTTAAATATTTTACTTAAAATCATGGAACGGTTTGGGTTGAAAGGGACCTCAAAGCTCATCCAGTTCCAACCCCCTGCCATGAGCAGGGACATCTGCTAGATTGCTTCAAGCACCGTCCAACCTGGCCTTGAACACTGCCAGGGATGGGGCAGCCACAGCTCCTCTGGGCAGCACGTTCCAGTGCCACACCACCCTGATCTAATCTAAACGTTAAGTTTGAATCACATTATTGACATGTTATTCCTGTGAATCTTTGAAAGTCTAGGCAGGCAGAAGTGGCCTTTTCTAGTCATTCTCTGCCTTGAGTTACTGGATAAATCCCAACTGCAGATTCCAAGGTGCTGCTTTCTGAAGAACCTGCTAAATGAGTTTTTAACAAGGCATAAGACTGTAATTTGTGCTGTTCCTCCATTTTATCCTTCATCTGCCCTTTTGCAGGTGTCAATTAACAAGATACATACTTTGAAAATTTGCCACATGCTTTACATTGTGGTTTGTGAGAAATTTGCATATCAAAAATCCAGTCACCCACAGTTTTATGTTTTTTTTTTAGTCTGGGCAGTTTGACATTTCCCTAGATGAGAGAAGTGGTCTGCAGGTGGTTTTGGGTCAGGCAGGGATATGCTTTGCTGTTCTTTAGGATGGGGACCCACTGCAAACCTTATGCAAGTTCAGTGTTGGTAGACACTGGATAGATGCAAGAACTGCTGTGGTCAAGCAGAATGCATGAGAAAGCAAACCCTCCCATGCCAGCAGAGAAGAGATTTTGCAGACTAATGTTTGTCAGGGAGACTGCTTGCACAGCAGCATCAGCACTGCCAGAAGGCCTCTTTTCTCTTTCCTCACTTCATGGTTGCTTGTGCAATCAGCCATCCATGCTGGCAGTGCTCCTGGCTCTCCCAGGGCAACTGTGCAGGCGCCATGCTCCCTACTAATCCTTGACCACCTTCTTTCTGGCTCTGAGGGCTGCCTCTCCCTGTATCCCACTCCCGCATATGATTCCAGAGCTTTTCATCTTGCTTCAACCACTCCTTCACAAAACTATCACCCTTTGCTGGGTCCAGGCAGTGGAATGGAGCCCTCTTGCTGCTGCTGCTTCTCCTACCCCTCTTCTCACTTTTCCTTTCACACCTGGCTTTCTGCACCCTTCCCAGTCTCTCCATGTTATGGCAGAGGGAGGATCTGTGCACACCTACCACAGCTTGTTGCTATCAGTTCTCATGGGA
Source organism: Agapornis roseicollis (assembly GCA_002631895.1). NCBI lineage: Eukaryota > Metazoa > Chordata > Aves > Psittaciformes > Psittacidae > Agapornis > Agapornis roseicollis. Next base: position 47,129 of record NDXB01022441.1, read on the forward strand.
AGCTAATGGTGGAGGCCATAGGGATCTGGGTTTCCCTGTGGAGCAGCTACAGATCATGGGAAGGAGGTCTGGTTTCAAATGCAGGGTGTCCTGGTATTACATGGATGCTTAATTCACATAGATTTCAGCAGAGCCTCCCCTACCTGCTTTTTTTCATCCTCCTAACCTAAATCTCTTCAAGAGGAGTACCCTAAGGTTGAGTATATGGAAAGCCATTAGCTGTGTTACTTCATTAACAGTGTGTGCATTTTAACTACCTGCCTTGCTTTTCATCATTTATGATGAATTTTACAGTTCCCTACTTTGGCCAGTGGGAAAGAGAGACTTCGTATTCCCTTAACTGATTGCTCTGCTTGTGTGTTCAGCAGATAAGAATTTAAAGCCAGCCTTCAGGTTTAAAAAAAAAACAACCCATAATTAAAAAATAATGGGAAATATCAAAAGCCAAACTGATGGCCAGTTCCTTCCTGTCTGAAAAGTATGTGGGCAGTGGGCACTAACGGCGCATCTTTTGGCACCATGGGAAGAAAGCAACAATTTTGGCTTGGGCACATGCTAAGTGAGGCTGTGTCCCCTGAGGGAAGCTTAGGAGGAGAGGTCCTTCAGCTGAGGGGGTGGGAAGCCACAGAGGTGGATTTTTCTATGCTGAGTTCTGCTCCTGAAAACAAAAAATATGCAGAAAGAATAGTCGGTGGTACAGTCCATCTCGAGTCCTGTCCGTGGGTGTTGAAATATAATCCTCATCCTTTTCTGCAAGCTGTGTACCAAGAGGATAAACTCAGGGAGGTTTGGATTTGAAGCATTCCGTGTTTCTGCTTCTCTGTGTGGATTTTTTCAATGTCATGGGAAAATGGGGCCCCAGGTCTGTGGTCTAAATTATCTCTCTTTGACCCTAACTCAAACAAAAGTCGTTAGTGCTGCCATTTTGTCCTGGCCTCTTACCAGTACTAATCCTGAAGGCATCATTATCTACCAAAAAAGAATACCATAAAAATGGAAAATAAGCAGATGACAGAAGGAAAGATAAGGGAGACAAAAAGGGCAAAGTCCTAAAGCAGCAGCTGTTCAGTTGCCAGATGGAGAACACATATTGCCCTTGGAGGAGTAACAGGTCAAAGAGTGTTGGCCATCTTCATGTCCAGCTGTGAGATTACACAGAAAAGGGAAAAATCTGTTATGGGTACATCTTTACAAGGTCAGAAAATGCTGTTTTTTCTGCATGTGTGTTATTCTGTGGAAGTGGGGAAGGTGGAAAAACTTGTCCCTTGTGAGTGTGCTGGAAAGTGTAGAATTTTTCTTACTCCTCTCTTGTAAAGGTGTATCTCTTGTAAAGCAAAAAGTTCCCTTAAGCTTCAAAAATAAGAGTGGCAGAGAGGTTCTGATAAACCAGCTTATAAGCTTTGGATAGGTAGTAGTTGCATAGGGTGGGGCTAAATATTATGATGTTCCCAGTGTGCAATGACCCATTGCAACATCCCATTGCAACAGCTGCATGAGTCCATTAGCAAGTATTACTACTTTGCTTGGTCACCATTTCCAGAGTCTGAAAGCTGTTACTGTCCTGTTTATGTAACCGGAAGAACTGTGGGCTGAAGCCTTAGGTCTGCTCAGCCCTCATTTCAGCACTCAGTAGTGTCATGATTTTTGTTCAAGAGACAACTCTAGTTCTGTAGAAGGTCTGACCATTTTATTTAGTGCCTACCTGGAGACAGACTTTTCTGATGAAGCAGACTTTTCTGGTGTAGGAACAGGCTGAGAGCTGGGGAAGACTCCCAAGAGACCTTCAGTACCTGAAGGGGGCTACAGGAAAGCTGGAGAGCAGCTTTTTATAAGGTCATGTAGTGACAGGACAAGGAGGAACGGGTTTAAACTGACAGGAGATTGAGATGAGCCCTTAGGCAGAAGTTCTTCCCTGTGAGGGTGGTGAGGTCCTGGCACAGGGTGCCCAGAGAGGCTGTGGCTGCCCCATCCCTGACAGTGTTCAAGGTTGGATGGGGCTTGGAGCAACCTGGTCTACAGGAAGGTATCCCTACCCAAGGCAGGAAGTTGGAACTGAATGAGCTCTAAGGTCCCTTCCAACACAAACCATTCTATGATTCTATGATAAAATAGCAAAAAAAAAAGAGAATCATAAGGACAGTAGAATCATTTTAATGCTATTACATAATTATAGGAGTTTTCTCACTTCTGTAATGTTAATACTTTCCCAAGACATTAACAGCAATGTGTCCTGGTCTCTATAGACTACTTGAGATCCTTGGTTTAATTGCAAAATACAGGCCTAGCTCTGCTTGCAGACTTACAGCCTAGGTGAGGCAGACAGGAATGAGAATTGAATGCCTTTACTTGAAGGAAGAATTTGAAACTGTCCCTGAACTGGTGTGTGAGTAAGTCCCAACAGATACTCCAGTTAAAAATGTTTATGAATAAATAGTGTTTCAGTTAAAGTAGATGCATAAGCCATTTTTATTAAATAATGCCAAACACTTAATGAATTGGAAGCAGACTGCAGTTGGGAAGCTCTTAATGCACCTTCTGTTCCTGACTCAGGCTTAGGATTCAATAAATGCTTTTTTTATGTCCAACCTAGTATTCTGAGCTGGGATGATTTTACAGCATGGTGTATTTGCTCTTCCGAGGTTACAGACCACCCATGGCTTGGGTTGTTTTTTTTGTGGGGTTTTTTTTTTTTGTGTGTGTGGGGTTGTTTTTTTTTTTTTTTTTTTTAAGGTTGAAAATTTAAATTAT
>NDXB01022441.1:62963-75458 GCA_002631895.1 Agapornis roseicollis
AACTCATTTCTGCTGTAGTTTGGAGATAAAAAACAGTAGACTGGTTAATACCTATCTTTTCTGAGAGTACAGTATAGTCTAAGTGTGAAGATCAGATGATTGGAGAATTCCTCTAGTATTTCAGAGGGAATTTGTTTCAAACCATGTATATTAATAAAGCAAAGCCCATGGTGTTCCCAAGCATGCTTGGTGACATGTGCAGAACTGCCAAATGGTCCATTATTTCTAAAAATTATGTGTCCCAAGGCAGTAGCAAACTTGTTTTCCAGACTGTGGGCATCAGTTTATGTGCTACATTTAGCACGTTCCTTTTTCTTCTGTTTTCCAAGATAAGTTTGGTTTAAAAATCCTATTCTTTGAATATCATTTCTTTTTTTCTTTCTTTTTTTTTTTTTTTTTTTTTTAGGTGAACATGTTTGTGGAAGGATTCCATGATGCTATTCTTCTTTATGCTCTAGCTTTACAGGAAGTCCTGAAGTTTGGTTTCAGTAAGAAAGATGGTGAAAAAATTGTTCAGCAAACACGAAACAGAACATATGAAGGTAAGAGTTAATACAGAATTCCAGCTTTCAGAGTCAAAAAAAATCAGGTATTTATTGTGTGCAGAGTAAGGACCCATACCTACTCCATTCTCAAATGAGAGGGAAACAACCATATGAAACCACATACATCTTGAGGGCTGGCTCACATACTTCCCCTGTCTGACTTTCTCTGACTTACTCAGTTCAAAAAGCTCCTAACAATTTAATGACCCTCAGTGATGCTGTAAAGAAATGCCAGTAATTTTCTCAGGCTCCTTCTTTGTTTTTGAAAAGATTACAGCTGCTCACTTTACTCATATGCATCTATTAGCTCTGAGACTGCCTCATTTTTTCCATTTGACTTTTTTATCTTAAAAGCCTGGGAATAGATAGAAGGAAGCAGGTGCCAGGTTTTTTTGTTTCCTGATGGGACTCCTTTGGGCCCTTGAAGGCTGTCCCCCCAGGCTTCTTTCAGGAGCTGAGCCTATTATCTCAGAGGCAGAAGCTGAACAGCACTCTGCCTTTCTGTACCTGTAGGCTGCCATTCCACAGTGCAACTGGAACTTGCATGTCACCCTACTGATGCAAGGTGATGGAAGTGCTTTTGCCAGGTAGGGATCATCATAAAGAAACTGAGTATTACTGGATTCATCAGTCATATCTTAGAATATTGCTCTTTATCTCTTAGAGTACTCCAGTGTTCTGGTGTAGGATTGGCAAGATTTCCTATGGAAATGCCTAAGAGAAGGAGACATTTCCCCTAGATAAAGAATGAATGACATATTTGAATGTGCAAGGAAAACCTCAGGGGTTAGGTTTTCTGATCGAAGGACACACTGGACCTAGTGGAGAAAGGCATGAAGTATAGCAGCTCCTCTCTTCTGTTCTTAATTTTTGTCCTAACACAAGGCAGAAGGATCCCCAGGGCAGCTTATGGCAACAAAAGGGATTGCTTTAAATTGTTCTGACTGCAGTCATCCCATAAGGAGCCCTGCACCAGATGCAGACTGTGCTTGATGTCCTAGTACCTCCCTTTGCATCCATGGTTTCCCAAAACACTTTTAACAGAGGGAATCTGGTGTCTAAGGATTTGCCTTACTGTTCATTTATCTTGTGTATGGACAGATGCCCCAGCACAGGCTGCCTATGCTTTCTGTTCTCTAGGAAGCCACCAGCAGGTGTGTCCATGCAAGACTTTTACAGTACCGTGTGCTCCATACAGGCTACATGGTTGATTCACACACCTTTCTTGTAAATCCAACCAGGGAGGAAAAAATGTTCTTTTTCCCCACTTGTGAAAACCAGTTTGTTGTTGTTGGATGACCTGTCACACCTACTCTGAAAATGTAGCCGTCATGTTGAGCCTTGAGGGTGCAGTTTAAAATGTCAAAATGCCACATGCCATCTCTTCTCCGTGGCAGTACTTTGCTGGACATAATTTACAAGGATAAAACTGATTTTGAAAGAGACCTTTAACTCGATGTTTTGCAAGCCAGTCTATTTAGTAAAATGTCTCTGTATTCTGCCTGTAAGCCCCTCTCTGAAATTGATGCAGCATCTTGGGGTATGATCCATGTGTACATCCACCAGGTTCTACTGCAGTACTGAAGCTTTATAATTCACTTAAACTTTTGCAGGCCTCGATGATAAGAATTCCAGTTTCATTAATTACATTAATTTAACTGTTGATAATAAGATATTTGGTTGCCAGGGCACCTCATTTTGCAGCCAGCTCTGATATGTCACCTATCACAACTCTAATAGAGTGTGGGTTCTGTTTCCTGCAGTGTTTGCAGTCTGCCAGCCGCAACTGCATGGACAACATCATGTACTTAGGAAACGATAAGGTTGAGGTGACCAAAGGATTTCTTACTGTTAGGGCTGCTAGAGACACCCTGATATGACTCCAGGGCAAGTTTTGTGGAGAATATTTTCTATTTATTGGCATTTCCTCTGAAAAAGTAGCAAAATTTTCTGTATGTACCTGTCTAACAGAACAAAAAAAGGAGACAGGATAAAATCCTTTCACCTTCATCCAAACACAGTTCTTCATTCAGGTTGTTTCAGAATTTATTAAGTATGTTTCTCATGGAAGAACACTGCAGGAAATGTTGACATTTCAAAATCTTTGGTTTGTTTCAGATGGAAAAGTTAAAAATTAGTCTGTCCCGTTAAAAAAATGCATAGGAATTTGAGTTTCAGGCAATTTAATATCTACTTCCAAAAATTGAGTTTTAGCTTTCTAAGCCAGGAAGGATTCAGAATCCAAATTTCAAGGATGTTGCAGCTTGTCATAGTGGCCTCTTCCAGTGCTTTCACAGCCAAGTGGTTTTTATACCCATTCTGTTTTCCTGCAATATCAGCAATCATTTGGTAACTGCATTGTAATGAAACAGATGCTCAACAATAATCTTTCAGTGACTGTTGTGTGTTTTGAAGATCACATTTAAGTTTAAACATTCCTAACATCACTAAATGGGAGCAGAGACAGATAAATAGAGGTGTGTTAATCTGTTGCATATTTACTATCATCAGGTATGTTGAGGGGAATTTATAATCTGACTGCATTTCTGACCACTCTCTCTTCTCATATAAAGTCACTGAGAATTTGATTCTTTACTGCTTTTTGCCTGGTATGGTCATGAAGTTGGTGTCATGTGCATGTATAGTGATGTGTGTTTGATTTGCACTGGTGTAAATGTGTACCTCTGGTGTCAGGCAGTTGAGGATCGCATTTTGTAATATCTAAGGAGATAAAGCATATCATCAAATGCTTACAGTGTCTTCATCATAGTTAATTGCTAGTGTGTAGTGGATTTTAAGAACCTGGTTGACTTGCAGCATAAGGGGTTGGAGCCATGCTCTTTGTACACAAGGGCAGGCCTACATTCAAAGAAGAGGTTCAGACTGAATACAAAAAAGTGTTTATTCACCATGCCCATTTGAACAAGTTGTTCTAGTTGAGGTTGTGCAGTTGCCATCCTTGAGTGTTTTGAAGACTTGATAAACCCCTGAACATCTTCCTCTTCTGACCTTCTGGCTGACTTTGCTCTTAACAGGAGGTTGGACTCAAGACCTCATTAAGTCCTTTCAAACTTGAGTTACCCTATGTATCTCTATGATTCCCAGTTTCCTAGAACTTGTAAAGGAAGAAAGTGAACTGGGAGGGTGTCTAAAAATATTAAATAAAAAGCACCATGTAACTGAATGCAGGACTTAAACATAGTGCACGTGGGGCTTCTTCTCCATGCTGCCTCCAGTATCGCATCTGATGGAGACAACACTGTATTTGCTTTATGGGTGCACCAACCCCTTTAGTCTGCAGGGTGTAGGGCTGTGCCCCGTGTTCTCTGCAGCACATGAGCTGGACTTCCCTTACTGAAGCACCATTAGGTGTTTCAGGGTTAGGCTTTCTGTAAATAATTCACATTAAATCTATTTGTTTTTTATTCTTGCATGCTGGCTTTTGGATTAAATTTTTCTCACATATTCCCTAAACAGCCTCACACATTTGATATTTTAAAAGGAGAAATGTTAAGAATTCAGGAATGCAGACATTGGGATGAAATTACAATTTCTTTTGGAATGCCAGCAAGAATGCTGGGAAACTGGTGGGATTTCCTGTCATATTGGTCTGTAAAAACCTGTCCACTTGTTTTCTTGTTTTCCTTGGAAAGGCTTAGTAGTTTAATTAATTTTCTAATTCTTCACATGCCATTCTGTAGGCATTGCAGGGCAGGTGTCCATTGATGCCAATGGAGACAGATATGGGGATTTCTCTGTGATTGGAATGACAGACCCAGAGGCAGGCACACAGGAGGTAAGGAAACAAACACCATTGCAGTTGGCCACTGATGATTAGCCATTGTAATACCACATGACAACTTCAGTTTACTTGGCGAACATTTGCTTATTTAATATGCAATTTAAAATGGTATTGCTTAATTTTATTAACTAGGAGACCAAATCCTTTCTGTAAAATAACTGTCTTGAATTAGTTATCCTGAGGTTTTTCAAATTTTCTTACCTTCCTTCCTTTAACAAGACATCTTTCTTCACATGATGCTAGAGTTTTTAAAATTTAAAAGGTGAAAAATCCTAAAAGCTAGCTAAGCACTGGTAAATTTTGAATATGGGAAATTGCTGTTTAAAATGAGCAGGGCTTTTTATTCATTGGTAAGAAGAGAGGTTAACTGTATAGCAGTAGAGCTGCACAAATCACCCTGGTGTATGAGCACAGTGAGTTACAGGTATTTTAATCTTACCCTGTGGTCAACTACAGGCAGGAGTGCAGACCTTGCCTTACCTTGTCTATCAGGCAGCAAGACTTGAGTGTCTTGTTTTTGATGATTAAGAGACATTTTAATCAGACAGCTGCATGTACACCACATGGGTTATTCTACTGGATGCAGAAGGAGTGGAAACAGTCAGACAGTAAAAAAAAGTCTATGAGAAATAGCACCAGCTGTACATAGAGAATAGCATGACTGGCTTGATTTTATTAATACATGCATTGCCCTAACTCCAGCTGCAGCTTAAAGCTTCTGTTACTTGCAGTGTCAGCATCTACCTAAGCTTTGCTGTCCTCCCCTGTTTCATCAGTCTCAACCATTCAGCAGCAGCAAGTCTGAGCTGGGCATTTCTATATGTAGAATCCAGTGAAGTTATAATATTCCTGTCTGTGCTGTGGCAGAGGAAAAACTCAAGAAGCCTTTTTAAAAGCATCAGGATGTCTGGTGTTGTTTTATGTATTTTAGTGTGTAAAAGTAATTGAAAAACTACAGCAGCAAACTGCAGACACTCCAGAGGATAGGAGTAGTCATCGTTAACTGAAGCTAGGAGTACAGTTTGATTAGGATAACTTTGGTTTGAGCTACTTGTATTTCCTCTGTTCACCGCATTAGCTCTTTCTTTCATCTGTGAATGTAATCCCCCTCTCCTACCCTTCCTTGCATTTCTCTTTCACTCACAATTTAAACTTTTACTTCTTGATGTTACGTTTCTTCTTTTACCATATTGCTCATTTTAATTTCCCTCTGTTTTGTATGCCATGTATATAAATCTACAATATACAATAATATAAATTAACATATTTTACATGTGGTTACTTACTACTTGTATCTGCTGCACTCATTTCTACCCTTATGCCTCACACTAAAAGCATTGTTTCTTACATGTCTTGTTTTATTAATTTTGCCAATTTTTCTGTGTGTTTGTATGAGATGTTTCTTAGCTGAATGGAGCCAAATGAATGGGTGTTTGGGCAGAGCTGATTTTCCAAGTTCATTCACAAGAGTTTAAAGCTAGACGAAAACACTAGATGACCTAGTTTGACCTCTGCAGGCAGGTTTCTTGCTGTTGTATGAAGCCCTGTAATTTTCATGTGATGAAAGCTCACACTGTAACAGACATTGTTTTTCATTTGGAGACACTGAAAAAACAGGGAATGCCTCGCTTGCTCCCTCGATGTTTGTTCCACTATTTAGCTACACTTGCTCTTTAAAGATATATATCCTACTTCTGATCTGAATCTGTTTGGTGGTTGCTTATACCTATTTGGTCTTCTTAAGCCTTTCTGTATGCTTTTGTATTTAGTAAGCCATGCTGGTAGAGAACTCTCCCACTCCTGTTTGATAAATTAAACAGTCTCTTAATGAACAGTCTGCTGCCTGCAAATGGTCTCAGAGTTTCCTTCCCTTTAATTTTTCCAGTTCACTGAATTTGCCTTTATTTTTGAACAAATGTTTTAAAAAGGTTTTCTAAGGATTTATCTTCCATAGCAAAACTAAGTAATTTCTTTATTTAGTGTGAAATCTGCCTTTCTGTACGTAACCCAGGCAAATGTTATCTCAGAACTCCTTTCAAAATCAAGTTTAGGTGAAAGATTTGAACCGGCTATCGGTAGCTCAAATTATAAACCTAGTGTATTAACAGATATTTTTTATGTATGGTAGAAACACTGTGAATAGAAATATGTGCTTCTGCCATTGTTTCTGACTACTTCAGTGTCATGATAATTGACTTACTACTGTCCTTAGGGGTTTTTTGAACTATTTTCCAGTGACTGACATAGCATAAATCAGTCCTGCAGCTTGGCAGTAGACCCAACATACATTATTTTGGATAAAGCCTGGGTTTGCTGTTGAGGACAGGACTGAAATTCTAAAGTAGCTTGATGAATTGGTCTGAAATAATAGTCTATTCTACCAGAATAATAAGCATGAAAGTCGCTTTCTATGTAGATGTCAACAATTGCATAAATAAAAGGTGGAGAGTGACAGGCTCCATCATAGTTCTTCAGAAGAGTCAAAGATTTTAGCTGAACATGATCAAGTATCTGCAGATCCTTGCAAAACAGGTAAGTCCATGCTGACATGTGTTGTCTGGAGCCTCGGCACATTTGAAATGGTATTTTCACTTAGCTGGGTGACAGTCCTGCTCACTCAACCCACTATGGAGCGATTGAAGAAAGCTCAGGGAGAACAGGAAGAGTATTTAGAGGGTTAAAAAATGCTGTATGAAGTGGGTTTATATAGAAGAGAAGCCTAAGGGCACACCAGATAGGATACTGTGAGTATGTAAAGCAGTGTTTCAGAAAGCAAGTCTCTGTCTGTTGGTAATGATAGATAATTGCAACAAGGGTGATTTAGGTTACCTTAGGAAAAAAACACTGACAATAAGGATAGCTAAATTCTAGGATAATTGCCTACAGGAATTGTCAAGTCTCCATCTCTGAATGCTTTTAAAAACAGGTTAGACAAACATCTTGTCAGGAATGCTTTTATTCAACTGATCCTGCCCTGGGGCAGGCCATGCACTGCATAACCTCCTTACAGACCCCTTCAGCCTGATTCTTTGTGATTCAACATCCTGCACAGCCATCCAAGTGAGTGATGCTGCTCTCCTGTTCAGTTTTACTTCCCTAAATTGATCGGAAAATCTTTTCGTTCCTTTTATTTTTTTTTTTCCCACATAGGTGATTGGGGACTACTACGGAAAGCAGGGGCGTTTTGAAATTCGGCCAAATGTGAAATATCCTTGGAATCATGGCAGGCTGCGACTAGATGAAAGCCGGGTTTCAGAGCACACAAACAACACACCATGTAAATCATGTAAGTTTAGTGACTTAATGCTTCTGCCCAGGCTGTCAGAGAGAGGAATCCATGTGGTGATGCAACATAATGGGACATACTAAATTCGTTAGCACAGTTGTCCTATTGAGACATCGTGACTAAGTCTCCGCTGACTGTTGGGGAAGTCAAGGTCTGGCAGCTGTGGGTAGTATGTGGTCTGAATTACTTCCCTGAATTTAAACGTGACAGTAATCATGATGCAGAGTCCAGGGCCCTGGAGGCTTTAGGACTTTCCAGGGACTAAAATCTCCTTTAGCCAGAAGTATAAAATCTGTTTTAGCCAGAAAGAAGGACATAACTGAAACCTCAAATAAAGAATAACCATATTGATAATTAGCAACTGGGAAGGCAGTGTTGATGGGAGTAGGGTTCTTCCAGTGCAGAATGATTTTCAGTGCTATTGAGAGGGCAGTGTGAGGGGCAGTAGACTGAGAAGAAATGAAGTCTGTGAATCCAGAAGGCTATGACTACTGTCCACAGAGAAGGTGCCCTTGTTTTGCAGTGTACTGACTTTGCAGATCATATTGTAGTGAGCAGGATGTTGCAGGGAGATAAGGGTAGGAAGATACTGGTGCCTCAGTGACAAAGAGTGGTCTCAGCTATCCGCAGGAAACAAATTGCTAGTGCTGCAGTGACAAGGTATCTGCAGCCTGACAATTCTTCAGCTCCTGAAAAACCTGCGTGTATGTACATAATGTAGAGGCTATTTCCAGCCCACATCCTTTATGCTTAGCATGGTGTAGCTGTGCACCTTTTTCCACATCTCCTGATGTACAGACAAAATCGCTTGCACTTTACAGAGTAACAGTCCCTACTTGGGCTCCCCATCAGCCAGTGTGCTTCCTGCTCTGCCTCTGCTGAGATTTGAAGCAAGGCAAAGCTCATACAGGTTTAACTTGAAACAACATAGGTTCAGAGGAAATAAATAAATTGAGGAATTACTGGATATTCTTACATTTCTTTAAATAATGGGTGATAAAGGGTTGTGATGCTAAGTGAAATGAGTTTGTTTCTGTTATAATCACTCAGGGCATATTAAGTACTGATTCCTATTATGTGCGTCACTGTAATCCCAGCCTGTGTTATGATTCAGACCAAGTTGTCCAGACGAGTTTGCTAACAACATTCCTGTGCATCACGTCTCTAGAACTGTGTCTTTGTCTGAAACTGATCTTCAGGACTTAACCCCAGAAAACCAAGGACAAAAAATAAACATGCAGAAACTGGAACTAAGAAAGAGGTTCCTTTGGAGTCCTGAGCTCTGAAAGACCTTTGTGTTATCTGATGATGGTCACTCATTTCCTAGTTGTGTGTGTTTTCCAATATGTGAATGCAGATAGTTCTCAATATGAGCCCTGATTGTTTATTTTTTTCCGTTTTTAAGCAGGTGGTCTAGGAGAATCAGCAGTCACAGGAATAGTTGTGGGCGCCTTGCTCGGAGCAGGTTTGCTAATGGCTTTTTACTTTTTCAGGTTAGTCCAATTCTTTGAAAGGTCTGTGAATTCTTTACTTCAAAGCCTCTTAGCTCCTGGCAGCACATCCTTGATGTGAGACAGGGAGGCACCATAATAATCTGTGGTAAAATTCCCACCAAAACAGCACACTTGGATTGTCCTTTTGTGAATATCCAGATCATTTTTTTTAACTCAAGGCCTCATCCAGTAACCACTTACATCTCTGAGTAACTTTGCTTGTGGAAGTAATTCCAATGAATTCTAGTCATTCACAGTTGCTTTAGTAAAGCACCCTGGCCTCAAAAGCTGCCTTTGGTATTTCTTGCCAGCACAATTGTGCAGGCTCTGGTTGTGCAAGAGATTTATATCACTTGCCTGTTACCATGCTTAGTTTTTCAGTATTGAGCAGAATTGTACTGGAAGCTAGAAAGAGATTTCTGTCTTGGTATAACAGAGAATTTGGATTTCAAGGCTGTGCATTTAACTTAATAAGCTGAAGTCAGTGCAGGGTGATCAGTGTTTTATTTCTGGTTAAGTAAAATAATTCTTTCACAGCTCTTCAACAAATCTCAAGTCTTAAAAGCTGATCCTACACTAACAGAATAAATTAGTTATACATGTTCAGTATATTATCTGTACTATAATTTATCCTTTTATGCTATGGAAGAGAAAAGGAGAATAAAATTAACTTCTGCATGTAAGAATTAACTAATTTAATCCAATAAAAATATTTGTTTATAAAAGAATGTTAATAAAATGAAAAAAGCAAAAAATGCTTCAATTCACCAGCACATTTCTAGGATTTCAAAGGTCCCAGAACTAAACTGAAACTAAAATTCTGCAGCGTGATTTTATTCTTAAATGTGTTTGGTGCTTATATAATACGTTGTTTGAAAGAAGGTAAGTTAGCCAAGATTGATTAAAGACTCTCTTTAAAAGAAAATACAAGTTTGTCTTTATGTTGTATGTCATCAGAGGTACTCGAATCTTTTATAAAATCTTAGTCTGAGATGACAGTTTGGAGCTGTGTTCTTTTTCATTGCTGATCTTGAGGACAGAATTGGTATGTGAGGACGTGAGGCTAAAGATACCTCTTGGGCTGAAGGAAGCCTTGGGTACTCTGTCAGATATATCTTCATGTATGAAACACCTAAAGACACATGGGAGACTTTCACCCTGGACATCTGATTGCACTTACTCAAAGCAAGTATAGGGACAACCCTCTAATTACACCATTAGAGTAAACATATGAAATCTACCATATGAAGATGTATGGGTCAGATTTTCAGAAAATGTAGGTCTAGCAATTGTGTGCCTGGCAGTAGCTTGTACCTGCGGCTTCGGAACCTTTCAAACTGTATATATCTTCTGATTACGTCTTATTTGGACCTGTCATTACCACGACCAAGCATGCAAACTTGGCATATAAGCTTTCAGTCGCGCATCTTCACAAGCAGAACTGTATACATTTGGGGCTGTACTAAGGCCTTTTGGAAAAATTGGTTCTGAAAATGAATAATGATTCTTAATGATTTTGGGGATACTAAAGGGGAAACTGAAAGGCAGTCAGAGGGTTTGTTTGTAACATAACAGAATTCTTCAAAAGGCCCTAGAGGAAGACACACAGGAAAAACTGTTTCTGATGCATAAGCAATTGTATTTACTTCTTATCTACCCTCTACATCCCTTTTCTTAATTCATCATACTACCTCCTCCTCTGACACTACAAACATAGTAGGTTTCTCAGAGGGAGAAGGGAGGATTAGTTAGTTAATATACAGTTTCAGTGAGAAATGCAACTGAATAGTCAGATCTCTTGTTTGAACTCTGCGTAAAGTGCTCCCCCACCCCTGTTACTGGAAAAAAATTTGGCTTTGATCAATACAAAGCAGTGATGTGACACAGTTCACATGACATTAGATCAGAAGTGTTCAAAGAAGAAAATGTCTGTGTCTTGGTGCGTTGAGACTACTGTGTAGAAATTAACAGGCATTCTTGAGCCTGGGTAAAATGTTTCAAGGCAAACTACTTTAATCTTTGACCAGGGTTCACATTCTGCCATATTTCATTTTTCAACTGGCACCCAGCTGTCCCCTACAGGCATTCTTTATGAGGGACGTCCTGTTACCCTATAGCTGGAGAAGGATTTCTCACTCTTGTTCCTTTCCTTTCATGCAGAAAGAAATACAGAATAACTATTGAGAGACGAACTCGACAGGAGGACTGTAACATGGGGAAACATCGGCAGTTACGTGAAGACTCCATTAGATCTCATTTTTCTGCTGCATAAAGAACAAGAAAAAGAATCCAATTCTTCCTAGGGAAAAAAAGAATTAGAGAAAAAGACACAACCAAAGACATCAGTGTAAAAAGAAGAGGCTCTTGAACTCACTCTTTTAAGCAGTAATTTTGTCTTAATTTCTTTCAGAAGCTCAGGAATGATTTACTAATTACATTGTGCCGCACGGCCTTTCATCTCATGAAAAAAGAAAATTATGCAGTTTGATGTTACAGGACATACCTAGTATGTAAAGATGGTATTTCTTAAAGCATATATAAAGGGGAGTGGGTCTGGGTTTAGTTGATGGTGAATGCCTCATTCTGTTCCCTCTTTTTTCTTTCCTTAGCTCCTACCACCTCCTTCCTTAATTGTATCTCTCTCATAGATATCAAGTATGGTTTCACAGGCAGAGGTGTTGGTTGCTGTCAAAAGGAAGAAAGGGATTCATTTGGGGATGATCCTGCATCACTGAATCACTGCCATTGATTATATAGGGGATACACGACTGAGCAAATGGAGTTTAGTTCTGGGAGGGAACTGGCACTTGGGTGTAATTAATTCCATTGGGGTGTAATTAACTTCACTGAGAAAGTCAGGCAGGTGGAAACACACACACAAAAAATTCTTTGTGTGTGTAATACCACAATCAAAAGCACTGATTCTCCCTCTTAGATGCTGGGAGTTAGGAAAAACTCCAGTGAAGGACGTGAAGTTTCACTGGTAAGGCCTAGTGAGAGAGATGACAATCAGGCCTCCAGAAAGAACTGCCTAATTCCTCAGTCTTATGTGTGTTTTAGCAAGCTTCTTACACTCCACTGCCATGACTTTTAAAGAGACAAGTATAGTCCATGTAGGGCCTGCTTCCGTTCCCAGTGAAGTCAATGGCAAAAATCCCATTAACTTCAGTGAGCACAGGGCTGCATCTAAAATTGTAAATATGAAAGTGTTAATATAGCTGACACAGTTCAAAAGGGGATTTTTTTTTTTTTTTTTTTTTAAAAAAGAAATTTTTTACTACCCTTTTTTTTTTTTGATTTTTTTTTTTTTTTTTTTTTTTTTTAAAGTTTTTTTTTTTTTTTTTTTTTTTTTTTTTTTTTTTTTTTTTT
>NDXB01022441.1:75487-93211 GCA_002631895.1 Agapornis roseicollis
CAAAAGGGGTTTTTTTTTTTTTGTGTAAGAATGACATTCTATACTACCATTTTATTTTTAGGATATTTTTATCTTGTATTTTTCTATTAAAGTGTCTATTTTTGCTTTGGTAGGATTAAAATTTAAGGAAGAAGATGTTTTGAAGACATATTTTTTATGATAGGAGTAACATGCAGGGAAAGCCAACAGCTGTAAATATGTTTTAGAACTAGTATTTAGGGAAGGAGAAGTGACTTTATCAATAGTAACAGACATTTTTTCCCACTTTCTTCTCCAGGCATGTGCAACAGTCAAATAGTTATTTAAAAAGTATACATGCAGTAATTGAATTGTCCATATGATGGTGGACCTGATCCTGAAAATAATGAACTTTTCACATGTTAAATAGTTGTACATTAGTCAGTGAGACTAAATATTTATGTGTGTACAATTAAACACCTTCAGGAATTGGGGTGGTAAAATACTGAGTTAGGGCTGACTTTAGTCCTGCTGCTATCAGTATCCTTTGGACTTTTGCCATTGACTTTACTAGGAATAAAACTGAATCTGTGATGAATTAGCTACCAACATGTTATTTTATACTAGACAAAGGAGAGCTCTGTGCTATTTAGTCAGCAAATGGAAATGAACAGTACATATTATAAATGTGATGACCAAGATCCATAAAAATATTGTCCATGGGAAAACCCAGCTATGACTGTGGTTCTAGTGCATGAAATCTTTTGGTTTATCCTGTTCTGATTTCATAAGTAGAACTTCCTGGTCTCGGCAGTCAGACTTGAAAGTTAATGTCAAAACTGGCCCTAAAGCCTGTGTTCTACAGAAGTTCTAGGCCCTGAAAAGCCAGAGTGCCAATTCATAGGAACCATTTCAGGGTAGCTGGAAGTAAGAGCAAAAGCTGGCTTTGCCTTGTTTCTGCTGTCTTTTATTTGTTGTTGGGGAAATAACCAATGGAGTGTTTCCTTGGACTCTTTCTTATGTTACACTTGCCTCTCACCACATTCATCACTTGCCCTTGTAAAATACTGTCCAGTGTCCCAGACAGCCAGAGAAAAAGGTTTCCTGACTCTCAGGGCAGCTTCAGTATAGCTAGTGGATGTAGACTAGGTAGATTTGCTATCTTTAGGACTCATTGAAATAGGTGGTGTTTACACAGTAGATTTCCATCATCCTGTTTCCTAGTCTGAGCCTGTGTGACCAAACACTGCAATCAATGAACAGTTTTCTCTTTTTTTCATGGGCACCAGCAAACGTAGGCTACAGCAGCATTCACAGTGCTGTGGAGTGCTGACTTCCACATTCTTATCTTCAGCATGTAGACTTCCACTGCAAGTTGACAAAGATGGAGCAAAAGTTGCTGGTGATTTAGTATGCTGAGACCCAGAACTTCAGAGTTAGATGTCTGGATGCTTTGTCCTAGGCCACTGGTAGTTTTGGAGAATCAAAGACTTCCTGATCAGTTTTGGGAATTCTTCTCAAGCAGTTGAGTCTGTCTAGCTCATGGGCATGCATAAGATTTGGGGTTTTTTAAATCATTTCCCAGGGAGTTTTGATCTACTTCTTGTTTTGCAAATATGGCTTTCAGTATTTTTACTTTGTTTCATCCACTTGACTACTTTGCCACAGAAAAAGTGAAGGGTTCAAATATGTAAAGAGGTTATGATTTGAAACATAAACTTTTTTGAATTGTCTTGCAGTTTGAATTGGTACTGAAACAATGACTAATTAGAGAGCAGGACAGTAGCCGAGGTCTGCATGTTTCTTGTCAGGTCAGACCAGAAGACACAAGCCAGGAGATGTATCTGGGACAATAAATTGTCAGTACAGCTTTTCTGTTGTGTCATCTTACTGTAACTAAGCATATTTAAAAAACAAAAAAACAAAAAAAACCAAGTTTAATGAAAGGGCACTTTTTAATTCAAATAGTGTAGGCTTTTAATCAGGAAGTTTTCTTATGAGATATCTGTTGGTGGGATGCTGATGGAGGCCTAGCCACACTTTACATCCCAACACCTCCCAACAAAGGTGAACCTTTCTTGCACATTAGAACATTTTATACTAATGGGCTTTAAGATTTCTACACTGGTGCACACCTACCTGTTAATTTTCCCGATGGAAGTGTGCAGATTATTAAAGACATTCCACATAAGTAGATAACTGTATATCATAAATAAACTTGCACTTCTTAGCTGCCTTTCACAGTACTCATACTTCCCAAGTCTTTTATAGCCCATAAATCATAAACTGTGTGGAGCTTGGAATATTCAGCAGAGATACTCTTTACCAGCTAATGCACTCTTCCTTTCTGGTTCATCTGCATTAGCTCAACGTCAAAATGTTTAGGCTTCAAACTCTGTAAGGGAATGTCTAATTAAAATAATTTATTCTCAAGAATTTTCAAAACCTACATTTTTAGCTTTAATAAAGTGGCCAAATTAAAAACATAAATCTGTATTACAGAGCAGCACAAGGAGGGCTTTGACACAGCTCAACATGTTAGAACACACTTTAAATCACTCAACTTCAGCTGATAAGAGCTTTGCTCACTTGGAACCAAGGGTATGATCATAGGGAATCTTTCTGTGTGCTTGAATCAGAGAAAGGTTGGCCCCACATTTGTTGCTAAATCTTGCTTTTGTGCCTGTTAAATTAAACTAGTGGCTTCACACTTTTTTTATTTTTTTGGTCAAATTCTGATAAATTCTGCTAATTTAGCATTTTCTTAAAATTACCAAATGCTGGTCAGATTAATGTCTAGTTAATCTCACAGTTCATGAGGGTTCTATGATCTGACTTCCACATTCTTATCTTCAACATTTAGACTTCCACTGCAAGTTGACAAAGATGAAACAAAACTTGCCATAGAATCATAGAACAGCTAGGGTTGGAAAGGACCTTAAGATCATCTAGTTCCAACCCCCTGCCATAAACAGGGACACCTCACACTAAACCATGCCACCTAATGCTTCATCCAACCTGGCCTTGAACACTGCCAGAGATGAAGCACTCACAACCTCCCTGGGCAACCCATTCCAGCATCTCACCACCCTCACAGGAAAGAATTTATAGAATCATAGAATAGTTAGGGTTGGAAAGGACCTTAAGATCATCTAGTTCCAACCCCCCTGGCATAAGCAGGGACACCTCACACTAAACCATGGAGTACTGGTGATTTAGTACGCTGAGACACACAACTTTTAGAGTCAGATGCCTGGATGCTATGTTCTGGGCAACTGGTAGTTCTGGAAGTTTTTGTTTATGGACAGTTTGTGTGTCCTGAGTTGTCTGTGACTATCGCCATCACCATTTAATTTCCAGTTCCTTCCGTGATGTGCTTCATTGAAGAGCATTCTCAGCTAAGTTCATTCAGTCATTGCTAAGACTTTTGATTGAGAGTACTGTGCACCTTGCAAGATTTTGGCTAGAATTCTGTTTATTCAAGAGTTATATTTGTTCACTTCTGAAAATAAATTATATTTATCTATTTTCAATTTGGTTTTATCAAATGCTTTACAGCATTATTAAAGTATTTTGTTGTTTTTTAATGTAGAATTATTAAACTATATGTAATGCTTTGAAAACATTTGTGCTGGACAAAAGAAGAGTGTGCTCCTTGACAGTGTGTTTTACTGAATCAATTCCTGATTTTTTAGCTAGGAGATGAGATCACACTTCCATTAACCTGGAAAAAACTCCTTTCATTGATTCAGTGGAAGTAGACTTGGGCTCTCAGTGAAGTGTCTCCAGACTTTAAACTCAGCATTTTGAAGCAGTTCAGAGTGAATTTCTCAGCTTTGCTGAGAACAGGCTGCATCAACCTTAGCTGACCTTGGCTCCGACCTGATTTTCACCTCATGAATGCCATAATGCTCCTGGAGAGCCAAGAATAGACATCAAAGACAGGAAGCTAATAGTCCTGGTTGTAAATTTCTGTGGCAATTCAGTCCACCTTTCCTGGAGCTCAGGACAGTTCCACATCCTTCACTGCCCTCCTCTGCACTTCAGAGAAGCCATGTAGCTGATCTGTTTCTTTAAATAAAGCAGTTGAGGTTATTTTTCCTCTTTCTCTCCCAGGCTAGTGTGAACATTTGAATTGTTAGTTTTGCTTGAATTGTCCATTGTTTTCAGGCTCTTTTCTCTAGCTTCAGAAGTACTTTGAAAAGAGACAGCTATTTTCCAGCGTTTAGTCAGAGACGCTCCCTCTTCACCCAGAGGTGGCTTTGGTATAATTTCAGTCACTGTCATTGCTGCACTGCTGCTCAGCTGCTTTCACATCTGGTGCTGAGCAATGGCCACACTGGCTCTTACTGGAGGTGTAGACCCAGAATTGTCTGATGTGGCACGTCTTTTAACTAAGCAAAACTGAAAAATCAGATAAAACAAAAGCTTTTTGAAGTTTAATCTGAATTTTTCAGTTAGTATCCTTTCCTTCTAAAAACAGCCAAGGCTTCTATAAATAGCTATGGTTATAGAAGCGATCCCATTAAAATCCCATTAAAATGATAACCGGGTGCCACTGGGATCAGCAAAAATGAACTAGTCCAACATTGGGAGATCATGACAGCCGATGTCAGCCAGTCTTTCTTTTTTCCTCCGCCTAATTGTTGTTACTGTAAAATAACACCAAATCTAGTGACAACTCTCCACAAAACAAGGCATATGGGAGTAGAAATTTGAGTTTCTAATGGTCCATTACCTTTTCTGGCAGTCAGCAACATGTCCTAGTATCTTGGCTCCCAACAGTGAGCAATGAAGGGACAAATTTCAGTGAAGTGAGTGTTTTGTAGGAGGCAGTTTTAGCCCTTTTTAGAAACAAATACAAAAGTTACTTTTTAGAGTATGTTTTCAAGGACATGCTGGAAAAATTTTCACCCTCAAATGTGTTGTGCATGTCTCCTCTTCTCATACCCTTTCTTTCTGCTGTTGAAAGCATGAAAAGATTGTGCGCATATGAAATCTTTCAAGTGGAAGAATGAAGTGTTTGCACTGTGTGTATCCCTGCTTAGAGGCAGAAATGAAATCAAATGGCTTGAGGCCTGTATTTTTTGTATTCTTGAATACCTTTTAACATCTGAGCTCTGAGACTGATGGAAAATGATTGTTGAAATTAAAACGGCTGTTTGTGAGAGACCTCAGATGCAGCTGTCTACAGGGATTATCAAACTGTGTGGCAGATTTTGATAGTGTCTTCTTTTCTGAAGAATGGGAAGAGGCCTAAACACTGTGGTTAGCCCCACTGAACCCTTAATTCTGGTATAAATGCAGTTTTTCCTTTATCTCACCCATAGAAAGGACCCAGGTTAATGATGGTGGTTTTGTGAGGTTACTGCTGGTTTTGATCAGGAAGACAATGTTGCCACAGCTTTGAGGCTTTCTTGGGCTAGTTTTTAATTACGTCCAGAATATCATTACATAGACTGTCTATTACTTCATCCAGAATGTACCTTTCAGAATTACTCCTACTTGACATGCACCAAATTTGCAGCATACAAAGCCAGCTTTCAAAAGGAGAGGCTTAGAGCTTACTCAGAATCTGTCACTAACCACTAAGTTCTTATGCTGCATGTAAGGCAAAGTATTCAAAGTAACCTGACACTGTTAAAGTTTGTATGTTAAGCTATAGTACTTTAGAAATCTTATGTGGATTCATTAGGTGTTAGATCTTTGAAAGGTTAAAATACACTCTGTGTGAACTGTTGCTTGGTGTTTGCCATGTGAATGTTTCTAGAGGACACTTTAGCAAGCAAAGAAAATGTACCAAAAAAGGGATTAAAAAAAATCTTGTTTTAATGTTTGGGTTTTTTTTTTTTTTTTTTTGTAATCTCAACTCATATGCACAGGGAACACACAAGTCTCCTCCCGAGTTACTGTACACTATCAGAAGACATAATGAGCACAGCTATGTTGGCTTGTGCCTGATGATGATCTGGACTTTTCTTTCTCTGTGAACTGCATAGGTAGTCTGACAGAAGAACAAACCATCTCTGAAAAGTCAAAATCACAGTTCCTAATCAGAGGTCATTTGTTTTGGTGCCATGTGAGATGGTAAATGTTTCCTCCCATATTTAGTATCTCCCTGATGTAGCCTTGTGGCAGAAGTTGTGATGCCTTATGCAGTATAGGATGCAAAGGATGAAAACATCTCTTGAGAATATACAGAAAATGTCTGTGCAGTTGAGTTATGGAGAGTGGAGAGGGAAAATGCTCAGGGACTGATGATACTACTATGATGATACTGTTGACTCTACAGAGGATTTGGATTAAGCTTGTTCCGCAGGATACACTGTCCTTATTGTTCAATATCTGCCTTATTGGAGACTCAGAAAGCTTATTCACCTTTTAAATCTCACATAGCCCCCTCATCTAAAATTTAAGCAGGATTTAAGTGATGTGTAGGAGCTGCTCGGGGTGTAACATGCCCTAAGGTTGTGTTTTCACTTAGTAACAATGTTGGTTTTGTCTGCTGGTCTAAAAGGGCTGAGAATATTTGGGTAGAGTAATGGAATGAGAGTAATGGGTAGAATTTGCTGTGTTTCTTGTGCAAAGGGTGTGATTATCACAAAACTAAAAGGACTCAGGGTAGACACTGTGGGCGTTAACTTTGTCCCCCTTTTTTGGTGATATTGTTCATTCTTAATGTAAAAGTACTGGACAACAGAGAAACATAATACCAGTCTAGTAGAAAACAAACAGAAAGCTGCACAGTATACTGTACTGATGTAAGTAGAACTATCTGCATATAATGTGATTTTATTTATTGTTGTTGTGTAGAGGAGAGTGTGTATTCATTACTGTGGATATAACCCTTGTTTATTTGTGTAATGTATTTTATTTCCTCTATGACTTCTTCATTTAAAATATCTACATTCATTGGTGTCTTTCAACTTTTCTGTGCATTTCTTTCACACATTTTAAAAATGCAAGACTATCACATAACCTAAATTGTAACAAAATTTTTCCATTAAAGACATAGAAATATGTTTCTGTGATGTCTTTTGTCACCTGTATACCACATGCTTGGTCTGTTTCATATAAACAGTACTATCAGATGGTATGGGAGGGTTATCTTGGGTCTAAGACTCAGATATTAATGGTGATTAGCAACTGATAAAATCAGGAAACAACCTAACCTTTCTTTGGGAAGAAAATTCTTCCTGGTATTTTAAGGTCTGGGAAAGGTATTTGTCTATTTCTCCTCAGTCCTCCAGAAACGCAATTAAATAGGAACCAGATTATTTATATACACCGGAACCTTAACTAGTAAGCATTAATTTTTATAGCTTGCAGAGAGGCAAAACTTACACATTCTGCTGAGCTACAACTTCGTTTCTTTGCAGCAATCTTATCCAATTGGGGGAATTTAATTCTGTTTCTTTCCTGTTCTATTAAATACAATCTTCAAATTATCCTGTTTTGTCTAGCCTTCTGTTTTCTGTATGCATGTGTCTGTTGGAGAAACACTGCCAGATTTAAGATTTGTGCTTGAGAGTATGCCAGACCTTTATAATCTAAAATAACTTTGACATGAGTGTGAGGAAGAAGTATCTGATCACACTAGCATCAAAACTGCAAGTACCAAAAATTCATTGGAGAGTTGATAGAGAGATGGAAAGAACCTCTGGGTTAACTACAGACCTGAAATCTTTCTGCAGCCCAGGAAACAAAAAAGCAAAGAATAAAAATACAGACTTAGAGAGGCCCATTCAGCTAGGGGAGGGTTGAACTACTTTCCTAGCTGCAGTGCCTTTCACTGGTAAGTCTCTAAATATATCACCAAATTTAATTAACTTAATATTGTCAGTAAGGAAATAAATACTACCAGTTTGGACAGCTGATTAAAGGTGCAAAGGGCTTAACTTTCTGAAACTGGAGAAGATATTCCCAATATATGTTAGAATTGAGATAATTTTACATCTGCCTCCTCAGAGATACACTTCTAATTGTAGTAATGTTGTACAGGTAGGAATTACTATTTCTCCTGCTTTTGCTTGATTGTTATACTCTTATGTCTTCATCCCATTGCAAACAGGAATTCTCTGGAAGAATCTGGCAATTTTCCAGTAATTTTGTATAAAGTGTTATAGAAAAAAACTGTACAAATAGTCTGTTGTGTTCCTGATAACTGCAGTAACCATTAAAGGTATTTTGTGATCTTTTCAAAAGTGCACATTTTACATGACTTGTCTCCAGTCCCTTCTAGCAATTTAAGATTCTAGTAAGAGTAACCTAGAGGTTAGTTTACTAATGTTTGCTAATATTCCAAGATTCCTAGAACTGAGGTCAGTAATGAAATATGATTTACCCCTTCTATATTGTAGGCATACATTGTCAGGGAAGACAGCAGGAACAGCTTTTGACATCTTGGCTTCACTGGCAGCAGTGGAAAAAATCTCATCAACTTCTATAAGATAAGGTTCACTCAGGCTTGGGAATATAGCATGAGATATTATTGACTGAATTTATGTCCAGTATGTGACCCTCAGGCTATTAGTGCATATCCAACATGTCATTACCTTCACAGTGATAGGACTTTCTTCCATTCTCACTAATTCTTTCTTTTCCTATTTTGATAGCTTATCCTTCAAAATGAATGTTTGAGATGTGTGTGATAGGTTTTGTGCATATATACATATATTGGTATTTACGAAACGGTCCATCCAAATATGTTGGATATCTTTTTGTAAGGGAGTTATCAGCCACTTGGACAGGTAAAAATTTCCTTTTGTGAAATTAAGGGAATTGATCTTTAGTGGTAAAAATTTTGGATATCACTATAGATATCCTGTAACCTAGCTGAACACATTTTTGTGGCTTTCTTAGGAAACTATTTCTTGAGGAACATTCATTACATTTCTGAAAAATTATGGTGGCATTTGAGCCAAATCTT
The DNA here is from genome assembly GCA_002631895.1 of Agapornis roseicollis. Taxonomy (NCBI): domain Eukaryota; kingdom Metazoa; phylum Chordata; class Aves; order Psittaciformes; family Psittacidae; genus Agapornis; species Agapornis roseicollis. The sequence continues at coordinate 84,375 of NDXB01022441.1, forward strand.
GGTCTTGAACCTCAGCCAATGTTTTCTTGAATTGAAAGAGCACTGCCAATAACAAGTAATTGTACAACTGACAGAACCTCTTCTGTTGCCTCCTAGGAATAACCATAATTTGCAGTCTGTAATGCCAGAAAGGGTCTCCCTGTGTATGTATGCTACTCTAAATAAATCTTCCTGAGTCATGTTAGGATTGGTTTGATGGTCCTCAGTCCTCTACCTCAGAAAAAAAAAAAAAAAAAACAAAAAAAAAATTTCNTTGCCTCCTAGGAATAACCATAATTTGCAGTCTGTAATGCCAGAAAGGGTCTCCCTGTGTATGTATGCTACTCTAAATAAATCTTCCTGAGTCATGTTAGGATTGGTTTGATGGTCCTCAGTCCTCTACCTCAGAAAAAAAAAAAAAAAATCCACAATGAAATTTCCCTTTCTGTAAGTAATTATACTGTTCAGATATTTGTACTGGCAGTGCAGTGGTTTATTATCAGTGTGTATTGACACTGCCATTCAATTTAGACAATAAACTTTTGCTTTCAAACTGTATATATATATATATATATCTCCAAAACTAGCTGGTGGCAAAACCTGTAACCATGGATTTATGTTTGTCCAGGACAAGGGACATAAGAAGCTCTTGTCTATGAAAGCCCTGTTCTTCTCCCACCTATATTTCTACAGTACCAAAGCAGACAATATCCCCATCCTATTCTATTCCTTATATTCATTATATGAACAGCCACTGAAGACCAGCTACTACTGTACTGCCTAGAAGTCAGCAAGCTTCACAATTCATTAATTCTCCTTTTATCTCCCTTCTGGGGTCTAGCAAGCTAATAGCATATTTCAACCATACAAAACATCCAGGACAAGCAGTGCTTGTCCCCCTTCCTCCTACCTCTTACCTGGTGCTAGAGTAATAGCAGTAGCATGACTAGAGGAAAACCAGTGTGCTGGATGGCAATCAGGGATAGAACTGCAGTATTTCTGTCTCCTAAAAGAATAATCTAAACATGAGTACTATTTGTGAGCTAGTGTCTTGCTGAACTCATTTACAGTCATACAAAAATGAAATGCCTCTAGTAAAGGCATGTAAAAATATTTTTTCCATAATCTAAATGCCTAGACTACCAGACTACAGCAGGCATTTCTCATTTATTTCTCTTGCTGCAGCAGAACAATTTATTATTGTAAGTTAGCCTTCAAAGGGAAAGAGTGAGAAGACAGACTATACACTATAGCATGGGGGCTATTCTGACAGCAATATGGATTTGTGGATTTTAATCCCTTTTCAAACCAAACAAAAGAAAGACACAATCTGGGGCTTGTTATAGCCCTGGAAACTAGTATTTCTTAAAAGGACAATAGTAGGAACAGTACCTCTGAGTGTGGCTTATGTCTTCAGGCCAGGTTAGATACCTGAGTGAAGGACTGGACTCATCTCTGACATCTGAAGGAGAAAGCTGCTCCCATGATGACAAATTTCAGATAGTAGAAAGTCCCAACAGCACTGTCTGTCCTTAAACTTGCACACATGTATAATATGCTCCTGCCGAATAGGATTGCCAGTAACAATTATGTTGAACTATTGCTTAAAGAAGTTGTCTTAAAGTGTGGACTACGATGAGACTCTGCAGTACTTGTCTCCACGTGCAGGATGGAGGGAGAGTCTAAAGAAAAGAATTTTAGAGCTCCTGACTGAATTCTGTCAGGCAAGATTTCTTCAGAACAAGGCAGGAGATTCTGCTTGCTTCCATGATTACTTCAGTAATGGGATTACCAACTGGAATAATACCTTAAGAAAGACCTTTCTTTTTTAATTAAAAATACTTGAGAAGTGCCTTCCATGCTCAGGCATCAAAGGAACAGGTCCAGTAAAAAGGGATTGATAAAACCCCTCAGTTAGGTCAGGGAGAACCAAAAGCACATCAACAGCCTGATGAGTAAAAGGAATTAAACTGGAGGAATAGGCTAGTGGGTAATGACCAGAAATGGCAAATTATAGATTGAGGAGATGGGGGCTTAGTCTTCATTCTCAGAAGAGATTTACCAGAGCAGAGGACTGGCTAGTGTCCCACCTTCTACCCTCCTGGGATAGAGAGAAATGAGGCTTTCTACCACGTCCTGGGCAGTTTTAGGGAAGAAATAACGGAGCCTGTCAGGAAGTCACCGAAAGGTTTAAAGAATGTGAATGAGTCTCTGCCTTTTTGCATGCCTTCTTAAACAAAAATAAACCTTAGAGCCACCTGGGACTCACCCAGCACCATTTATAAATAGGAATAACGAACTAAAGACATCAAACAAAGGAAAATGTAGGCTATGTATCAGGAAAAATTGCATAACAGTGTGGTCTATTAGCCCTCAGGCACCTCTCCCAAAGGGGGTGGAGGTGGAATTTCTGTTGCTCAAAGCATTAAAACCCCAAACCTTTGGGAGTGTGCTGCAGGAACAATCCTGCACTGACTGGAGGGAGGATGAGGTGATTTAACTGGTGGTCATTTCCACCTCCAAATCCCTTTATGTACACGCCAGGATGCCTTTAGTGACAAGCTGCAGTCCAATGCCAGAGCTGAAAGCAGCCTGGACATAGCTTGAGAGAGTGATTCAGAAGTAGACAGGAAAGGAGGTATAGAAAGAGGGGTGGGGGTGTTAATTTAACTGAGACAAGCCAAAGTGCATAAAAACTTTTCCAGTTTGGGATGGGAACTGAGGCTGAAATGAAGGAGTGGTTAGGTGATCCCATCATTCCTTGAATATTTATAGATACATGTCACATGTCAGTGGCAAGTATGTTAAAGCCTCATTAACATTGCTTTCCTTAGTAAAGGCCTGAGAAATTAATACAGATATTAATGGCTTCTGCCTCCAACACAGATACCACTGCTCTGTAAGCCCTCACCTGCGTCTGACCAGGGGGAAATTCTTCCCTTGCCTGAGCTGTGGCTGAGAAAAAAGTTTCCATCATCACAAGCACCAAACACTTAATTTCCTCCACCCTACAACTTCTCCTTCTCTGCCAAGGAAATAAAAATGAAGGAGAAATAACCTTTCTTAATCATGAACGTCTGCAGAAGAGATCATGTTTTATTTCACCTCTTCACATTGTCAGTCCTTTCTATAGTCCCTTCTTTCATCACTGGTTTTCACTTTGTCCTACATCATCCTCTCTAGTCTCTCTACTCCATATCTAACATCCTTCCTTTCTTCTGCATTTCAATTTTACTAAGCACTTGCTTTCTTTTTCTTTAAAGCTATTTTTTAAATTGTTGTTGTCTTGTCTCAAAGAGTTCATCTGGACTGTCCTCTTCTCCTCTGAGAAAAAGCCTCAGACAAGCCAGGCAACTTACCTGTAGCTCAGGGGCCTTTTCTTTGAGTCCCACAAGCTGTGCTCAAGAGTGCTGCATTCTGCCCCTTGGTCACTGACCTGCTCTTACTGTCATTTTACCCCTATTGCTACAGGGACTGGTACTGAGGGAGGAAATACCTTTCTCTAATGCTATGGGGCTCTGATATTATTACTGACTCACAGCAGAAATGTAAATAACCACAAACAACTGCATTCTTTCAGAGGACATTGCTTACATCACCTGTCCATTAGCAGATACCATGCAGTGTGTGATTAGTTTTTTTTCTCATAAAAGATATCCTTATGACATTTTGAAGACTGTTTTTTTGTTAGTAGAAATAACTGGCTTTTCTCTTAAATAAGAGGAGAGTGCTTAACCTCAGTGCACCTCAGTCCTTAACCTCCTGGCCTGGAGAAATGATCAAAATCCAATTGCAATATTGCAGTCTTCAATCATATACAGACCACCTGTTGAAAATGAAGTTTATTGTCTGTCCAACAAATATTATTAGGAGACTGTGTTCTGCTAGAACATAATGTACCTAACTTGGCAGATTAATGTTAACAGGATAGTACCATTGCAGAGGGAGGAGGCAAAGACACACCCGTATGTATCCCATGATGCCAGCACAATCCTTCCTATTTCTACAGGCCTGTAAAATTTGAAGCTGACTGTGTTAACAGCTGGCCTACAGTCATGTGTTTAGGCAGCAGACAGATATATTGCAGGAGAAGGTCTTTGAATACTGACAGTAACTACAGCTTACACAAGGCTTCCCAAGGGCAAGAAAGTCCTATGGGAACATTAACCAACACACAATATGTGGCATTGACAATGAGCAGTGCTGCCTCTCAAAGAATGTTTTCTTATTTTGGCTGAATGCCAGCTCAGTTTTCCTCATGGAATAAGTTCTTTGCCTAAAACTACATAAGTTGATATGTCCTTTTCAACCCCCAAAATCCGTAGTTACTTAATTAAAAACCTGATTATTATGAGCTCTTTTAGATAGTAGTTTTGCAAATGCATATACAGGGAAAGCACAGAAAACAGCAAGAAAACTGTATAGGAAAAAACCCTAAGAAAACTAAAACTCAAACCCAGGCAAATTATTTTTAACAAAGTTAAATATTAGTATAGAAACATATGTGCTTCTTTCATTAGAAAGTAAAAAATGATCCAAATTCTTTTCCTATTTGCTGTTAAGATTTGACACAAATATCTCCTGGAATTCCAGAAGCGTTGCCAGCCCTGTGGATGTAACAAGCCTGAAGTCATTGCTTCACTAACACCTGTATTCAAGATGCAATCTGAAACAGGGCTTTCAATCCAAGCCATCACCTTTAAGGTCTGCAGTTCTGGTAATTTTAAACACCCACATGTTTACATTACATTTACAGTTCTCCAGTTCTCTGAGTTTCATATGTTGCTTAGGCTCCCTTGTGGTTGCAGAGCTAACTGGATTAATTTACAGTTCCCAAGAAGGTTAGTTTTGCTAACTATCCATCTTGTTCTGCTAATGGACCAAATTGTTCTCTATTGTTGTTACAACCGTAATCAAGGAGGTAGTGCTATACTAACTAAATACTGCATTAACTACAACTAAATAGATCTCCCCAAATTTTGTGAATGCGTTCTTATACACAACACATTGTCTTCTGTTAGATTGTGCACTGGACACACTAAAAGCATGCATGAACTCCATAGTGAAAACAGAGCTAAGTAGTGTAAGTATGTGTTATTTTCAAAGAGTCAGGGCTAAATGCTTTGTGTGCTGCAAAAAATAATCATGCCTTCTCTGTAGGTACAAACATTTCTCTCCAGTGTTTGGAGAGAAAATTAGTAGTTGAGAAGCAACAATAGTTAGTGGAAATGAGTCTTTTTTCCCTGTCCATGCTTCTTTGCACAGCCTTGTTTAGAGTTTTTAGTATTCAGAAAAGGAAAAGACAGCTTTTGGAATAAAGAACAAGCTTTAGAAATTGTTCAAGACACGATATATCAAAATAAATTTGGTAGAATTATTTCCACTATCTAACCACTGAATTTAGCCCTGAAGACACAAGTGCAAGATTTCTCAAAAACATCTCACATATGTCTACATCACTTGTATGCAACACTATCAAAGCAAAAGGCATTCAAGGGTGAAAGGCTTTTCAATGCCTATTCCAAGTTATGAAAATTTTTGTTCAATTTCCTACTTCTTGTTGTTTTTACTCCTGATTTGATGAGCACATGTGAAAAGCTTTATACATGAGGTTGACTGAAAATCATTCATTCACACTGTTAAAAAGATTGTTGAGGCCTGCTCATAGTCCTCTTTCCTTCAAAACTTTTGAAAGACTGTTACAACTTCCTGAACAAAAAAAATTCTTTTCTGTCAGTCAAGAAAAATAATACTTTTCCATGTTCTTTTGAACCGCTGTTTTTAAGTGTGTAACACAAAGAAATTACTTAAAGGTAAGATAAGTACATTGAGTAATGTTACCTTCACCATTTTTTACTGAAAAAAACCCTCAAAGGTTCTAGCAAGAGTTTTGTAACAAGATAAAACATAAAGGAAGGGTTTCTGTAATTAAGGGCCTTTTCATGATTTCCCCTGTCCTTGCCTGCTTTGCTAGTTTGTTCATCAGTGGCATGTTTTGAACGAAACAGCTGGCTAATTTCAACTACATTTGACAGAATGGTGGATGGCTCTGAAAGATACTTGGAGTTCAGAGATTTCATGCAAAAGGATGACTAAATACAAGGAGGCTGTAAGAGTGAGTGGGAGAGAGAAAGAGCCGAAGGTTTCTATTGATGTAAGGAATCAAAACTGGGTTCTGCATTTATCATCTCCATTGGCTTGATGCTAGTCAATATCCCAGGCCTATTGCACAACAACAGTTTTGAATGGTAGTATAAGTTGGAGTCATTATATTTCATTTGGCATTGAAATAAACAGAGGAAAAGGACAAGGAAAGGGAAGGATAAATATTTTTGCAAAACACATTTAAAACACTAATGAACATTAAATCATTTCTACAAGAGTTTGCAAATCAAAGGAAACAAGGAAGAAACCCTCCTAACTTTGTTAAATTGAGAATGACTACACTTATTTTTGTTTTTCTACCATTATCTGGAATTTTCCTTCTTCCTAACATTATCATTAATACCTTACATTTAAGCCTATGCTAAGTGTGATTTAATACAGGAGACAGAAAACCAGAGAGGTCTGGTTTTCAGTATCAGAGGTGTCTTTGTTGTGGAAAGTTGTCAGCTCAAAATGTTGTCTGCACCACATATATCTGTGTACTTTGGCAGGTTTATAGCTCAGAATCTAACTCCCCAAAGACTCGCTGCAACTTGTAAACCCATAAGGAATTTTTCAGGCCAGTCCTATATCCTAATTCATTCACTTACAAAAACAGTTCCATTATAAGGTTTTTAAAAGGCATTTTCAAATACATGCTTTTCTTTGTCACTCTCGCAGTAACAGTGATTTAAAACATTGAAAAAGATGTCAGGTCAGCTCCCTGGACCAGTAACTGTCTCTCTGGTTTTCAAGGTAGAATTCCTAAAGCTTTGGGTTTGGTCCTTTCCAACCCTAACTATTCTATGATTCTATGTTGAAAATAGGCAAGACTGAACATATTTCAGCATTTGTTCCTGGCTTTTTACCTGGATTTATTTCTACATGTACTGCTTGTCCTCTAGGTAAAATGTGTGTATCAGCTATGCAGCTGGACAAAATTCTTCCAGCTGAAAAAGGTGAAAAAAGCAAACCAAATAATCACCAGATGAAACATTTACTTTTGTATTATGCAGTAGAGTTCAGATAACCTAAAACATTCTGGAGTTTTTGATCTTTTGCTGGGAAAACAACCTGTTTTCATTTCATTTTGGTTTATCACTCTCTCTACAGACTCGAGTTTCAGTTCATTTAATTATTAATAAAGCAAAAACATTAATTGGGCTGTATATTATAATATCATTTAATCCCTTTCTTCCATTAAACATCTAAAATCATAGAATCATAGAATAGTTAGGGTTGGAAAGGACCATAAGATCATCCAGTTCCAACCCCCATGCCATGGGCAGGGACACCTCACACTAAACCAGANTAAAGCAAAAACATTAATTGGGCTGTATATTATAATATCATTTAATCCCTTTCTTCCATTAAACATCTAAAATCATAGAATCATAGAATAGTTAGGGTTGGAAAGGACCTTAAGATCATCTAGTTCTAACCCCCTGCCATGGGCAGAGACACCTCACGCTAAATATTCCAATTTTTTCAGGGGAAAAAGAATCAGTTTCTTTTTTGACTAGAGATTATTCAGGAGCTTCCAATACTATGAAAATGTAGCTCAGTAAATTGCTTTACACTGCATCCCAGCTTCTTTGGCTGCCTGGAGTAGTCGGCTTGGATCTTTCAAATTTTTTTCAAATCAGTAGCTTTCACTCTTGCCCTCTCATTGTTTCATGTTTGCTTTCTTATCTCTCTCTCCTGTATAACCTTTTCTTTGTACTATTGAAGCCACAGATACAAATTGTTTTTTTGAAAGACACACCAAAACTTGATTCACTCCTGAATGCCAAGAGAATACTGCAAATTATTCCAGACACCATTCCAGCAGGCCCATTCAGCACAGAAATGGGCTTGCATTCACAGGGCAAAATGTACCAAAACAGTACATACAGGACCAAAAGAGGATGGACAAAGCTTTACTGTACTCTAGTAATCTTTGCTTAAGAAATGGCCTGTGGTGGGCTATTGCAACTAGAAATGCTTTGAAGCCCTACAAGATCCTCTAGGATGCCTCTGCTCCTGCCCAAGCTGAGAGAAAATGGAGGTAATTTACTGATGGAGCTGATGCCTTCACTTCTTCACAATGCTCCAGCACACCTGCAGTGCTGCCACAGTGGGACTGTGAGGGACCAGGAGTGACTATCAGATTAGCCTCTGGAAGGCCCACCGCCAAATGATTAAAACAGTATTGTATACAAGAACATTTCTGATAAAGTATTTACACATCAGTTTATAGTGTTTTCATGCAGCCCATACTTCCTCCTATTCTATTCTGGTTCATTTACCTTGTCTGCGACTATAGTGTGCAAGAGTGTTCAGGGAGGGTGTGATTACATCTGTTTTTATCAATACATACCATTCTGTGGAAATGGGACCAGCAATTAAAATTAAATTACACTTTTCCTCTTTGGAATCATTGATAAAAAAATAACCTAAAACTATTATCTTAACCTTTAGCTAATATCACTGTGAAACTTTGGTTTAAAGACTCTTTATTTAACTGTTTAAAAGAGGAAGTGATAACAAATGTTTCAAGTAACATTGTTCCCAAAGCCATAGGAACTCTGTCTCCAAGCAAATACTTAACCACTTCTTGTTTACAAGAAGTATTTTCTGCTGTTCTTTTCTGGTCTGGAAATGTCCAAAACTTCCTCCCCCCCCCCAAAAAAAAAAAAAAAAAAAAAAAACCACCATATTAAAACCCCAAAAAA
>NDXB01022442.1:0-13139 GCA_002631895.1 Agapornis roseicollis
TTACGAGTTTTGATTCAAGACATATATTACAGGGAAAGCTTACAATATAGCTACATTTTCCACTCATCTCGCTTTTCTCTTTAGAATTACCCATTTATCATGTGGATTTAGGGGATATAAATCAGACTTCTTTTTTGGATGACTACACTCCAGGTCAAAAGGATTATCCAGGTCAGCATTGGAATTATTAGATGTCAGAATTTTCGGAACAGTAACAGCAACAGTCCGGTGAATGTGCACAGGTTCCTTCTCAGGGTTAATAAGGCTTGAGTTAAAAGGATCATTTTCATCTCCGCTTTCGGTCTTCGCAGCCAAAGTGGCAACCGGTGGAGGTTCCAGGTGTACTGGCCTCCACGATCTCCTTTTTTAATGTCTCTGATGTTTCTAAAATAGTTCTCTGAGTGATGAACAAATATTTTTTTCACAGTGTAACTGTGTTTTATGGCTGTGTCCCATGATTTAACTCTTGCCGCATTCTATAAACAGACTTCTGGTGTCACAGACTCATTAATCTTTGGATAACACGTCTTTGACCATTTCAGCATTAAAATTAAGTCTGTCTCTTTAAAGGATATTGTTACTTTGATTACAGTTTCTTTACTGTTCTGGAATGAAGTTTCAAGGACAGTCCGTCTATGTTTCTGATTACACCAGCTGTACACTGTACTTATCTAATTTTTTTTCTCAGCAAGTTGTTGCATGAAAACATGACTCTTTTGTTTTAACCATTCCTTTAAGGTTTCATTAATTTTTTTTTATTTTTTTTTAACTGTTTTGTCATCATTAATCACAGCATCTAACAGCTGATCCTTAAATTTACACTATTCTTCAAGTTCAAACACTGAATCAGGGATAGTAAAAAATCTTTTGGCTTTGCCTACTGTTAATAAACCTATCAGGTGCTTTAACTGACCTATTCCTCGCTTTTCTAAAAAGCTCTGTAATAATGAGAAGGCTACCTCCTTTTCCATGTCCTCCTTTTCCATGTTTCGCCGTTGCAGCTTTTGTCCCAGGGTAGCCTCCACCGGACGGTCAGCTCGCCTCACCAAATGTCGTAGCTCAACTGGAAGTGAGAGAGCCCAGCAAAGACCAGCTTGTGCTGCTGAATGCTGCTATTCAGGACTTTTCCGGTCCTACGGTATCCAGGAAGTGAATCGGGAACCCAACATATAAAGTCTTTAAAATACCAGCCTCTTGGGCCTAAAAAACGCCAGCCTCTTGGGCCTAAAAAGATGCAGAAAAATCTGCCAGCCTCTTGGGCCTAAAATTCAAAAATGCCAGCCTCTTGGGCCTAAAAAGATGCAGAAAACCGCCAGCCTCTTGGGTCTAAAACCAGGACCCTCCTTTCAGGTCGCCTGGGGCTCTGTCCTCTTGACCCGAGCCAATGTTGGGTCCCTGTTCGGGCGCCAATTGTTGAGGGATAAAAGGTAGAAAAGTTGAAAGATAGAAGGTTTGCCGGCCAAGTGTTGAAGGATAGAAGAATCGAAGGAGAGCAGTATCACCGCAGGGGAAGCAAGCAGTCGACTCAATATGAGTGGTAGAGCAAACTTCATTTATTATAAGAAATCACAGGTTTATATAGGGTTATAATAGCTGACCATGCGATCATGCAGAAGCAGATTGGTTAAACACATTGTTCATGCACTGTCCACGCACCTAAATACATATTCTTATTGGTTTGACACTTTTTGCGTAAAATCATGTCGGATTCTCTTGTCCATTGTTTGTGGTATCTACTAACTGGTTTAAACTGGCGCAAGCGAGCAATAGGGGAATTCCACACTAAGCACAAACACAAGGTTACTGACGGTCATATCTCTTGGCTCACAGTTTTCTCAGTTTCCTTGGCCAAAGTAGGCCTCAGGCTTTACTTCCGTCCAAATACCGTGTTATTTACTTCAAACAGGGAATGACCCTGGTCAATCAGCCAATCTCCCATACCAGTGCAGTCTGGATCAGTCCATGGTAGATGGCAGGGCTATGTTCCCACCCCTGGGGCAGTCAGGTGACACCCCTCCAAGTAAAAGCGAACTGTGGCTGCACTCTGCTGCCAAAGGAATTTAACACAGAACTGTTGTGGTGTAAGCCCAGCCAGTTACTCAGATCCATGCAGCCACCCACTCACTCCTCCCCCTTCCTCCCCCCATTCCGGAGTGATGGGGAGGAGAATCAAAAGAATCTAACTCCCAAGGGTTGGGATAAGTACAGTCCAGTAACTAAGGTATAACACAAAACCACTGCTGCTACCAGCAATAATAATAATGGTAAGAGAAGTAACAAGGGGAGAGAATACAACTGCTCACCACCCACCAAGTGATACCCAGCTCAATCCAAGCAGTGATCTAGCCCTTCTGGGTAATTGCCCCAGTTTATATACTGGGCATGACGTGCTGTGGTATGGAGTACCTTTTTGGTTAGTTTGGGTCAGGTGTCCTGTCTGCTTCCTCCCGACTTCCCCTCCTCCCTGGCAGAGCATGAGATTGTGAAAGTCCTTGGTCAGAATAAGCATTACTGAGCAACAACTGAAAACATTGGAGTTATCAGTGCTATTATCAGGCTGAAAGTCGAAAACACAGCACTGCATCAGCTACTAAGAAGGAGAAGAATGACTGCTACTCTTTAACCCAGGACAGTATCTGAACATGTACAAGTCCATGGGACCTGATGAAATTCATCTGTGGATCCTGAAGGAGCTGGCAAGTGAAGTTGTTAAGCCATCATATTTGAAAAATATGACGTGGCAGTCAGGTGAAGTTCCCAACAACTGGAAAAAGGGAAATATAACCCCCATTTTCAAGAAAGGGAAAATGGATGACCCAGGGAATTACAGACCAGTCAGTCTCATCTCTGTGCCTGGCAGCATCTTGGGGCAGGTTCTCCTGGAAGGCATCCTAAGGCACATGAAAAACAACAAGGTGCTTGGTGGCAGCCAGCATGGCTTCACTAGGGGAAAATCCTGCCTGACCAATTTGGTGGCCTTCTATGATGGGGCTACGGAACTGATGGACAGGGGCAGAGCAGTTGATGTCATCTACCTGGACTTGTGCAAAGTGTTTGACACTGTCCCACACAACGTCCTTGTCTCTAAATTGGAGAGACATCAATTTGATAGGTGCGGCATAGTTGTGGTCAATGGTTCAGTGTCCGGCTGGAGGCCAGTGATGAGTGGTGTCCCTCAGGGATCAGTGTTGGGACCGGTCTTGTTCAACATCTTTGTCGCTGACATGGACAGTGGGATTGAGTGTGCCCTCAGCAAGTTTGCTGATGACACCAAGCTGTGTGGTTTGGTGGATAAGCTGGAGGGAAGGAATGCCATCCAGAGGGACCTTGACACGCTTGTGAGGTGGGCAGATGCCAACCTCATGAAGTTTAACCATGCCAAGTGCAAGGTCCTACAGCTGGGTGGGAGCAATCCCAGGCATAGCTACAGGTTGGGCAAAGAGGAGATTCAGAGCAGCCCTGTGGAGAAGGACTTGGGGGTGGTGGTCGATGATAACGTGAACATGAGCCGACTTCAATGTGCGCTTGCAGCCCAGAAAGCAACCGTATCCTGGGCTGCATCAAAAGGAGCATGACTAGCAGGTCGAAGATGATCCTGCCCCTCTACATCCTGCCCCTCTACTCTGCTCTTGTGAGACCTCACCTGAAGCACTGTGTGCAGTTTTGGTGTCCTCAACATAAAAAGGACATGGAGCTGTTGGAACAAGTCCAGAGGAGGCCACGAGGATGATCAGGGGACTGGAGTATCTCCCATACGAAGACAGGCTGAGAAAGTTGGGGCTGTTCAGCCTGCAGAAGAGAAGACTGCGTGGAGACTTCATAGCAGCCTTCCAGTATCTGAAGGGGGCCTACAGGGATGCTGGGGAGGGACTCTTCATTAGGGATGGTAGTGATAGGACAAGGGGTAATGGGTTAAAACTTAAACAAGGGAAATTTATATTGGATATAAGGAAGAAATTCTTTCCTGTTAGTGTAGTGAGGCACTGCCATGGGTTGCCCAGGGAGGTCGTGAATGCTCCATCCCTGGTGTGGGGTGTCCCTGCCCATGGCAGGGGGGCTGGAACTAGATGATTTTAATGGCCTTTCCAACCCTAACTATTCTATGATTCTATGATTTGGGGTTTTTGGGTTTTTTAGAGAGGCCTAAGCCACCTACTATTGAATGCTAGTTTATGTGATCCTTAATAAGTGATTTAGAATCCAGTCATGCAGAGACGTGCAAAAGTCGTGATGACAGTAACTACTTAGTTTGCATTTCAAGGGGGATTCTGTTTTACTTGATCATCAAAGCCTTGAGATGGTAGGATCTTGCCAAACAACACTGAGCAATGCACCTGTTGATTGAATCTTGACTGAACTGTGGGATTAACCTGTAACAAATACCCTTTGAGTAGAAGTAAACACACACACAAAATAATAATTTTGAGATTGCACTTGTACATCTGAAATAAAAATAACAAATGGGGCTTCCTGTTGGAGACTTTGTCTCTTAAAACATGATACTGTCTCTGGTGTCCTTTGTATATTTACAGTCTAGGAAATTGCATGCAACAAAAAATTAACTTCTGGAAAAGGGCATTTAATAGCTTTTGTTGAAGCAACTGGGCACTCGTATATTGCAAAGATTCAGCAAGTATTTTGTTCAGAATAGGGCTCTGAAGCACAATAGCAAGCCATATTTTTCTGGAACAGCCTGTGGGATCCTAAATAGGAGGCTAGAAACTTTATGCACAAGTTCAACTGTCTAACATCAAGGAGGACTTGAACGGAATTGTGTAGTTAATTACTGGATATACATGTCCATGGGAGACCACTGCTGAAAATCAACATTTTAAAGTCAGCTCAAAGTAAAGCCTTGGTGAGTACAGACAAATATTTACAATGATGATTTTCAAAACAAAAGCTCCTAAATTTCTATAAATTATATATATAAGAATAAATCTGTTTGCAACTGAAGTACATGAACCTAAATTAGGCATGTTTCTAGAATAGCCTTTGGATACTCTAGCCATCTCAGTGCTGTCTACTTTTGTGGAATTCATAGTTTTTAATTCATGCTTAAGATCAGGAGTTGAAAGAATATTTCTACAGCACAAAGTGAATTTCAATTCTATGTGTAAAGACTTATTTGAATTCATTTAAAACGTTATCTCAAGGCCTTATTTAAACTTGGTAGGTACCATCTTAACATTAAATGTAAACTTAAGATAGTTAAATTGTATATTTGAAGGCACTGCAAGTGTATATTTGAAAAGAACACGTCATTGAACTAGGCAAATAATGTTCCTTTCTAAGTGCTTTCATTCTTTTAGCGATGTCCTGGTTTTGTCTGGGATAGAGTTAATTTTCTTTGCAGTACCTGGCATACAGCTGTGTTTAGGATTTGGTGGAACAGTGTTGGTAATACAGAGATGTTTTAATTACTGCTGAGCAGCTTACAGAGAACCAAGGACTTTTCTGCTCCTCACCCCATCCCACCAGTGAGTAGGCTGGGGGTGCACAAGCAGTTGGGAACACAGCCGGAACAGCTGACCTCAACTGACAAAAGGGGTTTTCCATACCATATGGTGTTATGCTCAGCATGTAAAGCTGGAAGAAGAAGGAAGGGGGAGACACATTTGGAATGCTGACATTTTGTCTTTCTCAGTAACCAGTAACATGTTGTGGAGCCCTGCTTTCCTTGAGATGGCTGAACACTTGCCTGCCAATGGGAAATTAATTCTTTGTTTTGCTTTGCTTATATGCTCAGCTTTTGCTTTACTTACTAAACTGTCTTTATTTTAACCCATGAGTTTTGTCATGTCTATCCTTACAATCCTGTCCCCCATCCCACTTGGGGATGGGAGGGTGAGTGACTGGCTCTGTTGTGGCTTAGTTGCCAGCTGGGTTAAACGATGACTGTCCTTTTTGGTGTCCAACATAGGGCACATAGGGTTTGAGATAACAATAGATGTGACTGGGATTGCTAGATGGAGTTTATAGCTGTTACTGCTGTTTAGCTATTAACTGACAGCATGCTGTGCTTGCCATGGGGCTTGCTTGACTTACTGTGTATCAGAGTGTTGTGCTCATTAGTGGCTGCCTTTTGCTTTCGCTGCTTGCTGTCCTGCTTATCATCTAGCTGCTGTGCCTGGGAACGTTTTGATAACAGCAGTGGCAATATGCCTGGGCTGGCAGATGGCCAGGGCATGGCTGCTGTTTCTGTGCTGTTTGTGTTCTTCCTGGACAGGCTGGAACTCCAGTATGAGATCAAATCAAAGGCACTGTGACCTGTTGATCAGTCCACATAGGAGCAGGACATCCTGAACCATCTGTGGCTATAGGTAAGTCTATGCCAGAGCAGGTACACATCTTGAAGCATCTGTGGCCCTTGTTAATTTTGAGCTTCAGCAGGTATATCTCTGAAGGGATGCAACTCAAGAATGGGTCCACGCTGGAGGGGGTACACCTTGAAGCATAATTGGCTGTGCATGAGGTCATACTGCAGCACCTCAAAGCATGTGGCCAAGGATAAGACTACAACAGAGAGGATACACCTCTGGAGGGACTGCAGCTGTAGATAAGGCAATGCTGGAGCAAGTTTATTTCTGAAGGGGGTATGGGCTAAGGCCATACTGGTAGCAGGAACGTCTCAAAGGCATTGTGACCCATGGAGACCATGCTGGAGAGGTGCACCTCAAAGCAACTGTGGCTGTGGATAAGTTAATGCTGCAGCAGGTATGCCCATGGAGACACTGGCTTGTAGATAAGGCTCCACTTGGGGCAGGTACACCCCTAAAGGACTGCAGTCTATGGGTAAGATGAAACTGGAGCAGGGGCAAGGGGAAGAATTCATTGCAATGTCAAACCCTATGGTGCAGTCCAAAGGGACCAGGTGTGGAGACTGTAATGGAAATACCTTTAAATTGTTGCAAGCTATGATTTGAGTTGCATGTTATAGGAATTACTGTAAGTATGTAAATATTTGAAAAAGATTTTTATAATAAAGGAATGAATACAAAAGTTCACCAAGATTCTGTGCTTTACCAAGTCTCATTCCCTACATAGAAGCACAAGCCCAAAGGCAGCTTCAGCAACAAGTTTATATACATTCTTACATATGTCATAACTTCTTGACTTGAGAGGAGTCCAATATGTTTTATTGTTCTTTTATGCTTCCTTATTCTGTGTGCTTATATATATAAAATGGCTCAAGAAGAGGTGAGTGGGAAGAAATATGAATTCGTGTTTTACAGATTACTCACCCACAAGTGTACTTTAAAACTGAAATTGAAAGTAGGTAATTTTTTAAGTTTTGAAATCTGTTGTATAAATCATGACTTCCTATTTTCTCCCTCTGGTGCGAAGATTACTTCTTATCTTCTGAAGTCACAAAGCAATACAATTTCCTGGGTGTGGTTTTTTTGTTTGTTTGTTTGTTTTTATGGAGACACCCAGTTTAATGCTATAGTGTTAGAAAAATGTATACAAAAACTTTTTTTGCATGCAGGACTAGTTGCAGAATTGTATGTCTGCCTCTTCATTAGAAAAGCATTGGAGATGGTGGTATGCAAATCAAGTCCAGGATCAGGGCATGTACGTAAAGGAAGCATGGAGTCTTCTCTAAAGTTAGTAAAATGTGCAACTCTTAAAGTAATAGCGGATAGCTTGTGATCTATTTCTTTTTCAACAGAAATGAATATTCTGTATTTTTGTGCAATAGCAAACTGAGTCATGGTGTAATACTACATTTTAATTAAATTTCCAGATAGAAACATTTGTTAAAAGTTCAGTTGTATCATTCCATAAAAGTAATACCCACTTGCTGAGCAAATTTTTGATGCATAGATGTCCTGTGTACACTTAAAACTGTTTCTCATAAGCACTGCTGTGGTTTCACAGGCACTTAACTGCACTGTCTCCTGTTTATACATCCTGACCACACCTATGGGCTTTCAGTACTGTCTCTGGCCACTTTGTTTATGAAATATATACTGGTTTAATTTCAGGAGACTTGTAAACTTAATTAAAGTGGCACAGCCTATTTTTAATACATTTTAAAAGCAGTTTATTTTGACTCATCATAAACCTTCTCCTAAAGGTATAAACAGACAATCAGGAAAAACTACTCCAAATAAAAATGTAACCTACATTGAGAGGAAGCAGATGGCAACAAGCCAGTGATTAACAGTTTAGTGACTTGACAAGGCATACATTATCTGACTTAACAGATTGAGTCTGGGAATCGAGAAGGGTTGTGCATGCATACACCATGAGCCCTGCACTCATTTCTATCAGTACCTCATGCAATTGAAGGAGGGGTTTTCAGCAGTGCACCTTTTCCAATTGTGTGGGAATTCCTGAAAAATCACAAAATGGAGAATGAGTCACCATTTCAGGCCACAGCAGTAGCTCAAATACATTCAAGTTTGCAGACATCTAAGTTACTGCAGGCTGGCAGAGACAGATAATGGAATCTAAGCTGTTTTCTGCTGGCAGCATCACAAATCCATGGTAGTTATCACCTGTTTGCAGGAACAGATACACAACAAACTGTGGGCAATGGTTATTTGTAGAGGGATAATTATTTTGAAGATCCCATCAAACAAACTGCTCTGTCATTAGTTGAAGAAATGACAGTTTAGAACCACCACCTTCTCTTAAGTGTATTTCTGAATGCACAAGGCAAGCATTGATTAGAAAAGCACATGGAAAAGTGCAATGGCAAGTGCTAGTGTCAAAATGAACTACCTCGTTTTCTGAGTGGATGCTGAGGGAATACAGTATGCCTGAACAGCTGCTGTGATGATACAAAGAATCCTGGTTTCGGTTTACAACTCTTCTGTTAACAACATCCACATTAGGAATTGTATTACTGCAATCATTCTTGTTCAGGTGGAGCTGTAGCTTTGAACATGCTCTGCGTGCTTCTTAGAATTCCAAACTGCCCCAACAGCATACGCAGGTATCTCCTTTGAAGAAGCTGGTGTCAGGCACCTGAGCCACTATAGCTGGCTGCACACATGCTTTCAGTTTTACCTAGGCGTTACCAAGAACATTGTCCCGGCTGCAGCCATCCTCACAGGGTAAAGGCAAAGAGCATCATTACGGCAGGTCTGCTAACAAAAAGATATGACTGCGTGACATTTCAATTCCCAACGTGCACTCACACCTCTCTTTCAGCACTAGGGCTTCCTCCAATAATCAAACCTCCGAGCCAGAAGTCCTTACAGACACAATTAACCGGCAAGCTCTCACACGCACCACCAGCACCGCATATGCATCTGTCCGAAAAACACTGCCTCTTCCCGCGGCGGCCGGGGAGCAGCCGACAACGCTCTCACTAAATGCCCCGGGCCCTGTGCTTCCCGAGGCCGTTCCGCAGTCAGGCTGTTGCTCGGGAGCGCTGCGGATCTCAGCGTGCAGCGGAGGAGCCGGACACGAACCCCGGTCAACAAGGCCCAGCAGCAGACGCCGCCACCCCCACTCAACGCCCCGCTCTGCCCCGCCCCAACGGCGGGTGGAGGAAGCTGGCCCCTCCCGGCATGCCCGGCGCGCAACAGACGCCAGTGCGCTTGCGCGCTGCGCGGCCGGCTCCCAGCTCAGCGAAAGATGGCGGCGGGGGCCTCGGACCCCTTGGAAGAGATGCTGCTCTTCTCCGAGGAGGTGGATGAGAAGGCGGTCAGCGATCTGGTGGGCTCCTTGGAATCGCAGCTGGCCGGCGGCGGGAGCTCCGCCGAGGCGCCCCAGCCCAGGACCTCCGCCCCGTCCCAGCAGCAGCACCAGCCGCAGCAGCACCAGGGGAGCCTAGCGGGGGGCAGCAGCCCCGTCCAGCAGCAGCAAGGGCATCCCGCGCCTCCTCCCATTCCTGTGGCAGAGGAGGCAGCGGCGGGGTGTCCCGGAGCCGCGGAGAGCCGAGCCCCTATTCAGGGGCAGCTCCTGTCCCCGTCCCCCCCGGCGGCGGCAGCGGCGGCGGCGGCAGCAGCGGCAGCGGCAGGGAGGGGAGTGAGTGTAAACAGTAGTAATGTGCAGCAATCACATGGAGCGGCTCTCCTCAGCAGCGGCGGCAGCCCTGGCGCGCCCGCCGCCCCTGCCCCTGCGCAGCCCGCCGCTCTCTCGCCCTCCGGATCCCCTGCCCAGCCTGTCAACAACCATGTGGCTGCCGGCGCCACTGCCCGGGAAGCGGGAAGCCCCAGCCCCAGCGGCAGCCCGCCCGCCGCCGACAGCACGCTACCGCCGTCGCAGCGCAACGAGGCCGCGGGGGGGAGCGGGACCCCGGCCGGGGGGGGCGGGCCGGCGGGAGTGGCGGAGGGTGCTTCTGCTGCTGCCACCGCGCCGCTCCCCGGCGAGGCGGCGCCCAACGGGGAGGGTGTCGGGGGCCGGCCGGCGGCAGTCCCACCAGTCAGCAGCCACGGCAGAGCAGACGCCGCCACGGCACAGATAAAACCCGCGCACGGCCCGCTCTCCGCAGTAAACGCACTCAGTAACTCAGCCAGTCCCGCATCTGCTGCACCGCCCGGGCAGGGCTCGGCCACCAACTGCGCCCCGGCTGCTCCAGTAGCGCCCAAGCCGGCGGTCAGCGCTGCCAAGGCGGGCGCTGCCCCCCTCGCAGCCCCGCAGGCTCTTTCGCCCCGTCCGGCATTGAGTGCTGCCCCCAGGATCGTTGCCCCGCAGCTGATCATGAGGCCGCAGCACCAGACCACCATCCAGCTGCCCCCCGGCTTCACCATTCCGCCGGGTAAGTGGACCGCAGCAGCCGCTCGGGATAACCTTTTCTTTTTTCTCTTTTCTTTGGCCGAGGTTGTTTTCATTCCCCAAAGTTGTCTTCCCGCTGCTCGACGCGCTGGAAACAAGAGGAGGCACCTGTCTGAGGGCGACGTCTGACAAACAGGCTGCCGTTAATGAGGGTGTAATTGGTACGGGACGGGCAGTTGCTAATGCAGTTTAATTACGACTGTTGTGTGGTGAGTTACTTGTTCTGTCTTGGGGTGAGAGCG
This sequence comes from Agapornis roseicollis, assembly GCA_002631895.1. Lineage (NCBI taxonomy): Eukaryota > Metazoa > Chordata > Aves > Psittaciformes > Psittacidae > Agapornis > Agapornis roseicollis. The sequence continues at coordinate 10,977 of NDXB01022442.1, forward strand.
GCAGCCGCGGTAAGTTATTTTGGGTTGGTGTAGTGAGCAGTCGCGCTCCAGATAAAAGGCTGGGTGTTAGTGAAGAGTAACTTTATATGTGCTTTGAAGGACTCTATTTTCTGCTTGAATTGTGATAGTTTTGCAAAGTTTTATTTCTTCAAGGAGTGTCTTCTGCGGTGCATTAGGTGGTGAGACATAGGCTGATGTGCGTCATTTAAATTTTCTGATTTCAGCAAGTGTGATGGTGTAATTCTCTGCTGTGTCTGGGCAGTCTTTACATCACTGGATTTTATTTCCAACTCTGACATAGCGGTTGCATCCAGTTTATTCTCCTCTTAGTTTTTAGCTGTCATTACTAGAAACGTAAATTCAGCAAGGTTGCTGACTAACCAAAACAGCATCACTTCACCCTGGTGATTCCTATTCTAATTGTGTATTCTTTCAGCTGAAATTCTAAAGGATTCTGTGATCCCCTACTTAGATTTTCATGTTGCAAAAAGTTGGTAACTTTGTGCCTTGATTTAGGAGATGATTTAACATTTGAACTGGTTTTGATATATTTTTGCTAGTACTATGAATAGGATGATAATATGTGGAGCTATTGATACAGTCTGAAACAACTTCTTCCAACATATTTCTTAAAATATTTCACATTTATTAGCTAAGCATAGCAAAAATGTAATGGTGATGAAGCTCACTTCTAAGTGAAGGTTCAGTAGTTTTATTGTAGTTTTTGAAAGTCCTGCTCCAGATTCTAATGCTCCAAATGTAAAAAGCTCAGTGGTTTCAAACAGGTAAGAGGTTGCTATTCAGACTGCATTAGTCACTTTAGCCTTTGATTTTCCATTGTTTATTTGTTTGATAATTAGTATACACATATGATACTATATGTTGTAAGTTTGCATTCTGTTGCTGAAGTTTCTTGTGTCAATACGTCATTTTGCTACTTAATTTTCAAACAGAAGAGGGAAAACAGAGCCCTTGAAAGCGTTCTGGTTCAAGATTTAGAAAATGTTATGGAAATAATACTGTGGAAAGTTATAATTTGAATTTGATTTTATTACAGGTCAGCTTGAAATCCATTGTATTTTCATAAACAGTAAGATAGTATGTTCTAAAGTAAAGTTAGTCAGAAAATACAATGTTATTTTTGAGTTTTTCATTCTCAAAATTGGTGGATCATTTATAATTAATTTTGAAACTCCCACACTGTAAACTTCTCTCTAAAGAAGAAATTTAGAATCAGCTTTTGCGAATGGGTTATTTTACCATGTAATAATCATAAGTTGTGTGTTTTGTCTTTATGTGGCTGACAGGAAAGAGTAATCTCATAATTTAACCAGATTCTAATTTGTATGTATTGCTCGGTAAAAGAAATTTCAAGTCCTCTAAACTGAATTAAAACATAACATTAATATATGAACATTTATGCATCTCTAATAGTAATTATGTTTACAGCCTTTATTGAAACTGTGGCTTGTGTTGCAATTAATTTCTCTTCTCCATTATTTTTTAATTCAGAATTGGTTTTAGTGGATTGGAATATAAATCAACACACCTGTGAATCCGTGGAATGGAAATAGAATGTGTAGTTTTTATTTAATGTGTGGTTGGCATGATCCTAGGAGGATTTTTATATAAAATTCACAATGTAATCATAGGAGGGATACATGTTTGTCCAGTTGGCAATGTACTGGTATTTTTGTTTCTTGATGGTTTAGGAATGGCATATACCGAGTACATAATCTTCATACAGAATTACCTGCAAATACAGACCATGAGAACATCCTTTTGGATGTGGTTCTTCCTGCAGGGCTCTGTTCCTTTAACCTTAAGGCTTGATTTCCAAAATTCTTTAGTTTGTAGCGGCAGAAATTTGTCTCCTGTTTGTGTTTTCAGCAAGGACGGTTGCGTGGGAGCACCTGAGACTATGAGAGTGAGGGCTTTTGTTGGTGCTGCAGTTCGTTCGTGTGTTCATGCCACAACTGGGATTTGTATTTTTATGTTAGAGACTGAAAGAAAGACTTTCTTGGTATAGGGTATATCTGAAGTTTGTTATTTGCTTGTTATAATAGTGTTGGATTTCTTTATCCTGGTGGTATGTTGCAAGCCATGTCCCTTTACTGAGGTGTCTTTTTTTTTTTTTCCCCGTGAAGCCAATTAGAAGTGGAT
>NDXB01022442.1:30284-46648 GCA_002631895.1 Agapornis roseicollis
TTTTTTTTTTTTTTTGTTAGTATTTGTGAGGTATGATGTTCAGTTACATAAAAAAAGTGAAGCAAATGTCAGGTAACTAGCAGCAAGAGCAGAATACCAGCAGATGTATTTCAATGTCCTGCCTCAATTAGAACAATTTCATAATTTTTCCTGTTTATAGTGATCAGAGCATGCATTGATCCTCATTGCAGAATAACGTGGATCTGATATTTCTTTTCTTTGGCTTTTTCAGGAAATGCAAGAGAATGTGAAAAAATGCAAAAACTTTTTAGCTACCCTTATAAAACTTGCTTCTCATAATTCACCATCTCCAGAAACATCCCGTAATGTGAAAGCTCTGGTTCAAGATTTGCTGGTAAATAGTTATCTTTCATTCTGTCGTTTATCTCCTAAGCTTGTTACTTGCATATGCTAAGGACTATTGCTTTGATCTTAGTTGTTGTTTGGTTTTTTTTTTTTTTCTGTAATGTAAGTGAAGGGCTGCGTCAAAATGCAGATATTCTGTATATTACATATCTTCAAAAGTCTCTTAAAGGTAGGCTGTCTCTTCAATTTCTGAAGGCGGAAATGCAGCAAAGCAGTTTATATGTATTTGTGGAGAACACTCTTGTTTTGATGGGTAATACTGTGGTCTTTTATTTAGGTAAAGATAGTAAAATATGGTATTTTCCTTGGGTTCTCACTCAGTTTCTTTTCCTCCAAACTGTAGTCTTTTCTGAAACAGTAAGAAGCTATTTAATGTTTTAACCACAGAATGAATTTAAATGCATGCCTCCACAATGTGGTTTATAGTTTCTAGGGCTGAAGTAAAAGTGTTTTGCTAAGCTGCTGAGCCCAGGCAGTTCTGCAGACAGATGCCCCTGCATGGAGCCTAAACTGCAAGTGGATTTCAAAAGGCAAAGTTGTGTTTCAGCTAGACAGTTTCCTCAGGCCCAGAAAAAGTCTCCAGTACAACTTGCATTTCAGTGAATCGTATAAATGAGTTGCACACATACAGTTACTGTCAAGCTGGACAAAATGGTCAAGCTTCTTAAAAAAAGATGAAATACAGTCTGTGAAGAACTTGGATGTAAAATCAGTTGATGCATATTTCTTTCAGTTGATTGACAGAGTAACCTGTGTATTTAGACAAGTCTAACACTTTTCATGTAGGAGTCATTCAACAGTAATATTAATGATTCCAGTTTTGTTTTAACTTCTGAAAACTAAGATTACTTAAGGAAAGTTAATGACTATAGTATTTTAAACCAGCTAATAAGACATATGTATAATAAATTCATTTATTGAAGGTTGGTTTTGTTTCGTTTTGTTCTTCTTCTGTATCAGTTCAGGAAAGCTAATGAATGTCTTTTTTACAGCCTGAGATTTTAACTAATGATACTTCAGAAGTATTATAAAATATACCTTGATTAGAGTTTTTCTGGATTAACTACTAAACAAACTATTATATATTTCATATATTTAAAAGTGTATGCTTTGTGAATATGCATATATAAAATTTTCACCTGTATAAATGTATATATATATTTATATGCATACTTTGTATATATGCATATGCTTTACATATATATGTGTATATATATAGATATATGTATATGCATACACATATTCTAAGTTAAATTGAACCCTCAAAATTGGATTTGGAATTAAGTAAATGTAATTTTCATTTTAAAAAGGCTGGCAAATTTTATAGTAGTTAGTAAGGTTATTTCAACAACCTGTTTTTTTTATCAATCTTCTAATTTTAAAAGAAGAAGCCACTATGTAAATGTTAGCATAAGAATAGAATCCCCCGAAAGACTTAAGTGTGTGGGATTTCATTGTATCTTAAATTGTACGTGCCCAAGGGAACTTCCTGAATTCCGAGGGGCTTGCTGCATATGTAGGTTAGCTCTTGACAGAAGGATTTTATAGATACAGAGGAGTTGAGGGACTTCAGCTTTGGAAGTTGATATGTAGCCCATTTAGCTGGAGATATACACATATACTTATCTAGAAAAAAACCCAACAAAACAACTCAGATGAGTGTTGATGCTTTTTCTCTTTTCCCCTAAAGGATGCGAAGATTGATCCTGAAGAATTTACAGCCCGCCTTCAGTCGGAGCTCAAATCGTCTCCTCAGCCATATCTTGTACCTTTCCTTAAGGTAATGTGAGTCTTGCTTATATAAATTTATTTCCATAAAATACCATTACATGAAGTTTTAGAATATACTTTTAAAAAATATATTTGAAATAATTGATCTCACTTGTAATCTGGAACTAATCTAAGATGGAAGTTCTGATGTGATAACAAATGGATTTATTGTAGGGTCCTAAATTAGTATATGGGGGGTAAATTTAACTTCTGTTATTATTATTCTAAGCTGCAAAAGCATCCATGTACAAGATTATATACGAAATGTGTTTAATTATGCCCCACCAAAACCACAACTGTAATTCTAAAAACATTTTTCTTCTAGTCCAGAGCTTCCCAGTTTAGGGCAGATTTTTTTTTTTCTCCTTCAACTTTTCTTCAGAACTCTCGCCCTCTGCTTCTGTTTTTTCAAGTTATTATTAACCCTTATTTGTGCCTTTTCCTGCTCTTATGCCGCAGTCATTTATAGAATCATGATAAGTTTTAACTTGTTTCCTTTCTTTGAAGTTCTTTCTTGGCAACAGAAAGGCATTAAGTTTTCAAATGCATACTAGAAGTTTAGAAAGAACTGTAGCTTGGGATAAACACACTTGTATTCTACAGCTGCCTGGGGGGAGCACTTCAAAAGAACTCTACCACTACTTAAAAAGTAAAAAGTTTGTTTGTAAAGGTACAGTATAGCCTTTTAGAACTGTTTTTGCTTGAACTGGTCTGAACATGAAGCATACAATAGTACATTTTTCTAATCCAGTCAGAATACATTAGATCAGTAAATATACAGTAAACAGCTATTGCTGTAAGGCGTCAGCAGTTGTATCATCTTGTTCTAGGTACTGGAGGCATGTCAGAAGTAAATTGGTGCAGCTTACTTCTAGCATACAGTGGGAATGGGGCTCTTATGCTTCTGCCTTTTCTGTTTCAATTTCTTCCTTTCTACCCTTCCAAAGACCTAATGTACAAGTTCTAGACAGTTTTGATGAGGGGAGTGTTCTGTTTTATGGCTATGGTGGAGTTAGGGTGCATCAAAATTGACAGGTTGCTAAATCCAAATTGAAAGCTTATTAAAAGTGTAAATTGATTCTTGCCTCTTACAAGATATGTTCAATCTTCTTTTTGATGAATAGGCCAATAGTAAAATGGGAAAGCAAGCTGCATTCTTCTAATTATGTTTACAGCAAATTTCAAAGTATTTTTTTGTCTATGTGCTAAATTTGGTATTTCATAAACTTTCTTCTGTTTTTAGAAAAGTCTACCTGCATTGAGACAATCTTTACTGAATAGTCAACATTCAGCTTTGCAAGGACAGCTGTCTCAGCAGTCACTTCAGCAAACCAAGCTATCACAAGTTATACCTCAGTCTGCCTCTGGAAGCATTTCCTCTGTTGTCACCACACAGACAATGGGAATAAAGCAACCAAACAACATTTGCACAGTCTCTGTATCAAATACAGTGCAGCCTCCTCAGGTTAAGGTGGTACAGTCAAATCAGAGTTCTCAACTGGTAGGTACTGTAGTATAAAAGAGAATTTCATAAGCTGAATAGCAATTTTCAGTGTTATTTTTATTGCAGCTGTTTTGGAAAATACTTTTTTGTTTGTATCCTATTCACTGATATTTAGTACTTTCTCATTTTATGGCAGTACACTTGCATGTGAACTTAGTTCAGGCAACGTTATTGGCTTAGCTTAAATATAAGAAACTGTGCTCTTGTCTGGATACAGTGGTTGTTACATGAGCACAGTGGAATGTGAGTTGATTACAAATGTAGAACAGAAAGCTTTTCAAGACTTGCAGATAGGTATAATTTTTACTATGTCATTACATATGCTGCTTTGCTTAGATTCATCTGCATAAAAATTAGTTCTTATTTTAAATTCTTCTACACATAGTTGTAAAATATTGTAGAAGAATAGCTGTACTGTACCAGCATGCTTTGTTTAGAAATAGTGCTGTACTTTGTTATTTACTGAAATGTGTTACTGTTGTGCATTGTGGAGTATTATGTGCTCATTAATTTTCAAGGCACTATCAATAATGCAACTTTACAGTCGGTTACTCATAAAGTGTAGTGAATTTATCCTGCTGTTACATAGGATCTTGCATGTGTGTTTACAGTGGTAATTAAGTTTAGGATTTTTACAATGCCTTGATTATACACAGGCATTATCATCCTTCAGGTGAAAATGTAAGAGTTTTGTCTGTAGTTTCTGTATATGTATGAATGAAATACTTGACTTAGGTTTCAAAATCCAATTGACAAGTTCAGGAAGGTGTATCAGGTTGGTAAAAATTTGTCTGAATCATATTACCATGATTCAGAAATGCACATGTGATAATGTAAAACCTGACAGTGATCTTTCTTTGAGTATACAAGCTCTGTAAAGGATGTAAATAATTTGTAGGAGGTGTGAAGAGAGAAATACTTCTTTTGCTTTAGTTTAAAAGTAGCAGTGCACAATCTAAATGCCTAAACCAGCAAAGCCATGTCTTTTTAAGCTTACAGATACTTTCTAGAAGCTAAATTACTAACTTTAAAATGAAATTGATATAATTTTACCATCCTTTAGTGAGCATGGTTTGAATGTGTAAGAACATCTTACGTGCTTAGACTTCTGACTCTGGCTTTTGTAGTACACACAGACATTTGGCTGTTTTGCACCTTACCTTGGCTGCTTTTTGTTCAGCCACTTGCAGTCTGTCTTTTTCTAAGATGGGCGCTCCCTACCTCTACTGGACTGTTGCATTAATTAGAATAGTGTTTCTTAGGCATTCTATGGCTTCTTTATGATTTATCTTTGTTACTCTGTGTTCAGTCATCTCTGTGTAAGACAGAATTGACAACAACTTTGGTTCTTCAAGGTACGGAGCAGGAACAGGTTGCAATTACAGGCAGTAGATGTAAAAATTACCCTTTTTTCTGGGGAAGGCAATTTCTCATATCAGCTGACAGGTTTCTTGAAAGTATAAATTTTAATGACCACTAAGCGTAGACTTATTTAATGCAACAATCTTAGGACTAACCTACAGCTGGGTAACACAGCTTTTCCCAGTATTTCGCAGCCCGCTATAAACACTCTTATACCTGCTTTGCTGGTTGCACCCCACCTTTTGCCAAACACTGGGATAGAATAAAAATAAGTAAGTCCACAAGAATTCTTACTGTTACAGTTCTTGTGGAATATTTTCTGAGCGGGATAAAGTCAAGTTTATGGGAAAGACACTTCTTGTGTCTCTCTCACATGACAGTGCTTGCTCAAAGCAAGCAATCATGATGTTTACCATGGTAGAGATTAGCAATATGAGGAGTTATTCTGTCATCTTATTTGACATACCTGTGCAATATGAAGGAGCTGAAAACTGCTAAAATAGTGTATTGTCAAGATTGATCTCATGGGTTGTTTGTCTGTCTGTAAGGAAGTCATAGGTCTAGGATTGATTTTTTTCATCTTACTTGGTGCATGAAATGATCACTGCATTTTCCAGAAAGTAGCAAACTGCATGGAGCAAACCTATGCTCAATACTACTTGTTTTCTAGAAAATATTTAGGGAGGAGCAAAGAACTTAAAAATTGTAATTCATTGTTTTATTGCAAAACTGGCTTTCAGTATTTGCTTTCAATTTATCAGTACTTAGTTAATTGACCCAAACATTGCATTTAACCACTCACTTCTTAATGGCCTTCAGATTTGTTCTATACAGACAAAAGCACCATCAGGCAGTAAGATCAGCTGCATAAGAAAAAAAATCTTGTATACCACAGCCACCATCAACTCAGGTGCCAAGCAGAAAGCCCAGCAGCATCTCTATATTGCACTAGTAATAGTTCCTAAGTATTGACTTTTGTGGTGACACTGATCACACTCTTTACATTTCTTTGTGCTCCTCAAAATCAGAGCATAGCAAAGAGCTGCTGGCCGTCTTGCCTGGGACTCGTCCGGAAGAGGAAGATTACAGCTGGCTTGCCTGAGGTGGCCAGCACTGATGGAGGAAACTGGCTAAGCTCCAGACTTTCCAAGCCTGAAGCTCACTGGAGAGAGTTCCAGCTGGCTTTGCAAACTGTCCAGCTGCAGAAGGGCAAGCCTGTTTTGGAATATAGATCCTTCTATACCATCCACCTTACAGGAGTCTAGCTTCTTTAAAAATGTGGAGAATCTGTTAGCTGTTTATTGTTTTCATTTTCCCTTTTACAAAGGGGTCGGATATGGTGATACTTCTTCCAGTTATATGGATGTATCTTACAACATGGGAATTCTGTGTATGCTGTTTAGCACACAGTGTAAATTGCACAGAAGAGACCACCATTAAAATATATAATGTTAGTAGATATGAAGGGGGAGACTATTTTATTTATCTGGCTTGTAAAGTATTAGAATAATGTTCCAAAACTGTGAAAAATTGTGCTTTAAAAAGCTAGATGGTGCTGTTAGTACTGGTAACTACTGCTAGCTAGGGAAAAAGGAAATAATCTTAGGCTAATATCTTATTGATGAGACATTAGTGAGATAAGCCAGCAATCAATTTTTTTTAATTGTTCTAAGATCAGCATTCAAAGTTTGTCTGAGTTGTCATTCCTAGGGTGCAGGAGCTCTGTATAGCCTTATATATAGACGTTACCTGTTTTGTTCTGGCTGTTGCAGCAGGCAAAATTTCTATGATTGAGAGATATTCTCTATTAAATGTGTTGAAATTGTAAGTAGATCGATGAGTAATGGAGATCAATGAGCACTTTATATATAGAGTTGACACTGCATTGTAAGGAGAAAGTACTGCTAGGGGTTGAAGCCAATTATTAAATGTAAATGACAAACAGTAAGAAATTGAAAGTGATCCATCTTAATTAAAAAGAATTTAATTATATACAAGGCAGTGTAAAGATTTAGGCAGATCTGGGATTTGGAAAGATGTGTAGAAATATATCTGGACATTTGTTGCTGCAGTAAATCGTACACAGAGTCTGGAGGGGAAATTTCAACATTGTCTAACATTGGAAAAGTAATTGCTAAAATGTTTACTAATGCTTTTTCAGAGACTGTCGTAGTGGTTGGAGGCTCCCAAAAGTAATGGAGTTTGGAAACAGGACACAATAGCAAAATAAGCATTGTATTATATGGGGATGTTCTTCTCTGCTTTTTAATTCTCTACTGAAGCTTAAAAGATTATAATTTGTACACATTTTAGTGACATACAGGAAATAATTTTCTTCTTGTCCTGTATGCAAGACAGCTTAGGAGTAGAAGAGTAAAATATGGCCATTTGGGTAAAAGAAGTAGTTTCTATTAATGAGCTAATAAAGATTTATTTGATGACTTAGAATTTGGTGTACAATAAAATTTAAGTAAAAATGGCTGCTGAACAGTAGACGTCTAAGATCCACTGACAGGAGCAAAGCTTGTATTTGACGAATTGTATGCCTATTTAAAATATAGCTTAGAACTAACTAGGCTGTATTTCGTGGTTATCATGGACTTTACTTTCAGAATTTTGTGGGCTGTACCTTAATACGAGTACATTGGCAAAAATTGCTATTTGGAAATGAGTAACAAAGGATGGCAATTAAAGGACAGACTTGAAAGCAAAGACTGAAAGAAAAGATGAAGAGACTTAAACCTGTGTAACTTGGTCAAATGCTGACTATAAAGGAACATAACCATTTACAAATATTTTAAGGGTTTAAACATCAAAGTATATCAATGAATTATTTAGAGTGGTGTGAGAGAGTGTAAATATGAATAACAGGATATAATTAAGCAAAGTATGGTTTAGGCTGGATATAAAGTGAAATATCCATACAGAAAGACAGATCATTAGCTGGTAGATGAGGCTCCCAAAGGGAGTGATGCAATAGGCATCACTGAAAACATTCAAAATTAGACCAGGTGAAATTCTGTATGAAGAATTGAATTGTAAGATTCAAACTGCTCCTTGTGATCCGGTGGCTTCTGGTCTTATTTTGCTTCATGGCATCTTTGAAAACATATGCTCAATGGAGCAGTATTGTCATATTAACATTAAAAAATACATGCTGAGTTTCAAAAAAGCCCATATCTTTTGGGCTTTGGGTTGTTTTTTTGTTTATGCAAATTTTTAGGTACTGTTGAAAAATTTTAACTGTTACTATTACAGCATGGTAACCAATACTAAATATGAAATCTAAGCCCATAAGCCTGAACATTGCAAGTTAATGCTGCCAGATTACATGACAACTAAGGTTTGATATGACATTTATCTTCAGGAGTGAGTAGTCTGATAAATCACAAATGGCATAGCCACAAGTGAGTTAGCAAGTGTTTACTCATGAGTGAAGATAAATGTCATATCAGACCATAGCCATTCTGAATTTTGTACATTTATAAGTGGGTTGTTTCTTCCTTCCACAATACTTTTTCTTTCAAGTTAAGGAAAAAAAAAATATGTTTGTCAAGGGATATATTTTCCAAATGTCTTTTGTCTTTTTGTTCTGGTTTGTGGTGGTGGTGGTGTTTGGTTTTTACTTTGCAAATGCTTCTGTTCTGTTGCAAGATGTGATTTGTTTTAATTGAGTTGGGCTGATACTGCACCCCTTGTTAAGTAAGGGGAAGCATATTGTTGGGGCCCCATGCATCCTCATTTGTAAAGCAGCATTTAGATTGTTGAAGACTTGCAAAATCCATGTCCTCAAAAACTTCAGCAGTGAGTTCTGGTCTGATTGTCCCAAAAGATTTTTCCTTTCATTGGTCTGTAGGTAGTAGCTTTCAGTTTTATTTAGTATCTCCTGTTTGCTTAAGAGAAAGATAGCACAAGTTATCATTTTTTCTGCTTTTATACATTTTCTATGCTTTGGCTAAATTCTTTCTCAGCCTAAATTTGCTGTTCAGTTGTGCTGTTAATTAGTGGTCTTCATTCTTATCTGCAGTTTGTCGTTTGTCCTGCAGTAACATATATGGTAGAAGATTCACATCTGTCATAGTATGATCATCACCTTTTGGCTTGAGACTGGGATCAGGGATCACTGTTACTTTATTCTTATATAGTTATTGAATCCTTATAAAGAAGGGCCTTAAGAAAAATGGTTACTTCAGCTGTCACCACTTAGTTACTCTGGTTATCAGTAGCGTGACAAATACCCTTTTTTCATCTTTGTAAGTCATCTTGTTTTGTGGAAACACCATTGTATAAACATCTTTTTACAGATGTGAAAATAAAAGTTAACTTTAGCAACAGACAGAGTAGTAGTCTGAAGCATTCAGAAAGTTAGAAAAGAAATTTGGCTGCCTGAGCAGGCAAATAGTGAAAAACTGTGAATATGCCTAGTGAAGTGGAAAGATGATGGTTAACAGGAGAATTGGGAAGATGAAATAATAAAAGGAGAGAATACTTTGTTGTGAGAAATGTGCATTGTTTGTGCATAAAAATGCTATTTAATAGAATAGAACTTGAGGTAGCTTTTCCACATATTGCAGTCAGAGAAGCAGTGCCATGACTTTCCTGTTATAGTGTGTTCCTTGAAGAGCTCCAAAGTGCATCAGCTAGGAGATTGTTGTGGTTTAAACCCAACCAACCATGCAGCTCGTTCACTCACTCAACCCCCCTTCTTGCCCTCCCCTGCTTCCAGAGAGATGGGGGGAGAATCAAAAGAATGCAACTTCCACCAATCAAGATAAGAACAGTTTAGTAACTAAGGTATAACACAAATCACTGCTGCTACCACCAATAATAATAATGATAAAGGAAAAGAATACAGCATCCCATCAACCACAACAGATAACTCACGACACCCCACCAATCGAGTGCTGACCGACCACCTCTTCCAACCACTCTGAGAGAGCTAGATCTTCCGGATCACCCCCAGTTACCTCCTGGGCATGACGTGCTATGGTATGGAACACCTCTTTGGTCAGTTTGGGTTCTGTCCCTCCTTTCTCCCAGCTTCCTCTCCTCCCCGGCAGAGCATGAGGCTCACAAAGTCCTTGGTCAGGGCAAACATCGCTCAGCAGCAACCAAAAACATCGGCCTCATCAGCCTTGTTCCTGGGTTAAGTCAAAACACCAGCTACTAAAGAGAAAAAAAACTGACTGCAACTGCTGAACCCAGGACAGAGATGTTCTTCAACTTTTGATTGATAAATGAAGAGAAACGAAAGGAAGAGATATATGACAGTACTTGCTGTCTCAGTACTGTCTTGATCATGATTTTGTTTGGTAGTTTTACCATTTTCCAATTTTTCAATGGCTAAATCAGATTAAATCTTTTCCTATTTTCTGTGACTTTGTTGTTACTGTTTTGCTGTTGTGCTTGTTGTCTTCAGTGGTGGAAATAATGAAAATGGCTTCCCTTCTATTTAGTGGAGATGGAACGATTAACAGTTTCTGTAAACTTTGAATGTAGTCTGTCTTGTTACCTTTTCTGACTCAGTGCTTCTATAAGATCATTGATAATATGGTTATGGATGTAGTCGAAAAAGGCTGGAAAGGACTACTGGAGGCGTTTAGTCCAACCTCCTCTTTATGGGTTAGCATGTTGCCCAGGGCCTTGACCAGTCATGTTCTGAAGCATCTTCAAAATGACATTACACAGCCTTTCTGGGCAACCTGTTCCTTCCAATGCTTGCCCACCCTTGTGGTAAATCTTTTTTCTTCCTTACATTAAATTCAAATTTTTCATATTTCAACTTGTGCCAATTGTGATCCATCCTTCTGCTTTGGATCTCTGAGAGAGGCTGGCTCTATCTTCCCTACATCTTCCTATGAGGTGGTTGTAGACAACAATAAGATCTTGCCTTTTCTGAAGTAATATCTCTGATAACCTCAGCATACTGAAACATCCACTTCTGAATCTTCTAGCTCAGTCTGGGTTAGTAAATTGGTCCTCATGAATGGATCATCTGGGAATTTAGCATCAATTCAGCATATCAAGAGTTAGCAATAAATGGGATACACTCACTGTGTGTGATTTTAAGGTGTGAGAAAAAATAGTATAGTTAATAATCTCTCAGACTAGCTTGCTAGAACCTTGTTTGTTGTCTACACTTTTCATGCTGAGTTAAGGAGATAATATGTTTATGCTGTTAGGAAAATAGAGTTAGAACAGATGAAATTATTTTAATTGATGAAGAGTGGTTTAGGTTGTTTATAAATTTTAATGCACAGTCGAGTAACTGTTTCGTCAGTATTTACTATGTTGCTTGTTTGCCCAAGGAAAGTTACACATTCTGTTTCAGAAACAAATTGCTAATGTTCATTCCTTAATCACTTCCAGTTCTGAAGATTAAATCTGTGTTGAAAGGTATCTTAAAACGGCATAGAAACTGCAGTTTAAATTAGTGTAAAATGTTGCTCTGAGTTCAGGTGCTGTTGTTCCTTTTAGAGAATATGCACTTGTTGCTGCTTGGTTTCTGTATGAAATTTAAGATGATGATTTTTATCTGTGCCCCTTGGAAAAGTTATTTCTCAATCATTTTTTATACTTGCAACATTTCTGCATATGTTGAAGTCCTTGTACTTACTAAAGGACATTTTTGAATGTGTTTGATAGCAAGGCAATCATTTGCATTATTTATGTAATCTTAAAATGGTTAAATGTTGTTCTATCTTTTATGGTTTTAGTGGGTAATCTTTTAGAGCATTCACATGGGAATATTAAGCAGATGAAACAGAACTTGATTCTGAACTGTAGAAGTTGCTTGCTTCACATAGGAAAAAAATTAAATCACAGACTATTATTGTAATTAATACCAGATAGTAATTCTATCCACAGGTCACACACATCTCCTTTTTGGCCTGGCTTCCGGCCAGTTAAGGTGTGGCTGCTTTTCTTCACTATTCTCTGAAAACTCATCCAAAAAATGGCTATAGAAGTGGCAACATTCTCCTTGGGTTTTGTGCCAATATGTTTTGTGGTTTTGTGGTTTTTTGTTTTGTTTTGTTTTTTGGTTGGTTGTTTTTTTCCAGGCTATTCTGCCTCTTTACTTATTATAATACACTTGTACATGTTTCCTGTGCATCAAAATGCAGTCAAATTCCACTTTCCCCTCATTTTTACTTACCACCTCTAATTTTTTCCTATTTTAAGCATGGTAGCTACTTCACTCTTTCCTCTCAGAATGTCACTATATACTTAACTGCCTGTCTTGAACAAGTAAATTGACATCCATTTGCTCCATTTTTGTGCTTAGTACATTTTCCTTCATTGTCTGTAGTTGAAGCTCAATCCTTAATAATTTTTCCCTTTTTCTCTTTCTGCAAGGTAGCTATTGAGAATACTGCTACACCCACAGGTTTTTTAAGCCTTTTAAATTGCTGATATTTTAGGATGTACAGGATGCAATTTCGTAACTTCAGAATGGCCCTGTTTGCTTGGTTTGGGTTTGTTTTTTCCTTTTTCTCCAGACGACATCACAGGTCTTGTTCCCTCATTACTCTTTTCTTGTTTGTAGTTTTCACCTCCTCCTCATGGGAGCTGTGGTTCCTGCTGAGGGAACAATTTCTTATTTGTTCCATAAGCCTCTTTATTCTCTATTTTTACATCTCATTTCAAAATAATGTTTCTCCCTTCCTTTCTCCATAGCATACTTGGAAGTCAAAGATGTGGCCATTCATTATTCAGCTAAATAGTACAGTTTTAGATATAATTTGTAAGAATAATGCCAGCTGGTGCTGAAAAAAGGTGCTGTGGTTCCTGTCTGCTTCAAGTAGCCATGTGTTGTGTGGCATGCTGTCCTCTAGGAGGGCATACTGCATCCCGTGTGTGTGAGACTGAGAAGTGTAACTTGGTAACAGCAAGCATATTATGCAGTGGTGTAACACTGTTGTGACTGAAGAGCAGATGACTTCTCAAGTTGTCATACCTGGGCTGTGGTTGTTATTTTATTTGCAGCTATTTGCCTGTATTTTGTTTCCAAGTTTACGTATGGACTTTTTTTTTTTCCAGCTCTGAAGCATCCACACATCTTTTAGACCCTTCTGTTCGTTATGTCCTTGTCCTTGATTTCATGAGCATACGTTTTGCTGTTGCTTACACATAACCCTTACAGACTTTTTGATTTAATCTTTTTGATTTAATTTGTTTATGGGTCAAATTATAAGTTTCTAACCCAGTTTCAATTCAGAACTTGGCTTAGCAGCAAGTGAAACCTTGAGTTTAACCAGTTAACATTTAGAAGATGAATAGAACCTCATTGCTACAAATCATTGTTTTCTACTTGTGCATATCTGACTTCAGAACCCATAATATTTTTGAATTTACTTTTAGTATATATATTTTTTAAAAAGTGTAGCTATATAATGAAAGCCCTCATGGTTGTAGGTGGAAACCACTAAACTTGTTGCAGGATTTTCTTCTACAAAAATGTTTTTCTTCCTAGTAAAACTTCTGAAGACAAAAGTCTAAACTTTAATATTTAGTTTGAAATAGATTTTTGATGAAGGTTGTGACATGACATTTGTGTCAAATATGATTTTTTTTTTTAAGGCATAATGACAAAATAGGTATATACACACACACACAACCACATGCATTACANCTAGTAAAACTTCTGAAGACAAAAGTCTAAACTTTAATATTTAGTTTGAAATAGATTTTTGATGAAGGTTGTGACATGACATTTGTGTCAAATATGATTTTTTTTTTAAGGCATAATGACAAAATAGGTATATACACACACACACAACCACATGCATTACATGAATATGACTTTTGTCACTAGCTGGTTGTGCTTTTAGAGATCCACATGCTTATATTAGTAATTACAGGTATTAGTGTATTTACGTTGTGTGTGTTTGTGTATAAAGAGTATAATATAAGTATACTTTTTTTTAATAATAGCAGATTATCCAGTCAACATCTGCTCAAACTGTGAAACGAACCCCTGCTTGCCAGACTACCCAGATTAGGATGCCAGTGGTAATAACTCAGACCATTAGACCACAAGGTATGGGTTTAAATGTTTTAGTGAGACTGTTACCTTTGTATGAATTTCATTGTAAATACAAACTAGTAGCATGGGAAAAGTTTAAAGTGTTGACATTGGCAGGCTTGACATATATTTTTTTTCTTCACGCTGGCTGAGGAATGCATGTTTTTGCTATGCAGTTTCAAGGTATTTCAGACCAACACAGTTAAATGTTTTGGAACTCACATGCTTAGTCCTTTGCATAGCAGTTGTTCATGGAAGGTTCTTGAAAAAAGTCAGAATTACTGTCCTAAACTTGTAACTCTGGGCCAAGAAAGAAATTTGTTTGTTTTATCCCTGAACCTAGAAGATGCCTCAGTGTAATCACCCTACTTCTAGCTTATTGCTGAAGCAGAACATGGTAGTCACTGTGTCTGCAGCTACAGAGGTCAAGATAGGAACTCCAGAGAAATTTCTCAGTCCCCAGCTGCAGCAAACTGACATGCCATGATCAGCCAGGGGAGCGAGAGGAGTGACTTGAGTGCAACTTCCTCATAGCTCTCTGCACAGGTGGATTATGCCTGGCTTATACATCCCACTTTCTGAGAGGGCTCTTGAAGCCTTCTTATTTTCTAATAAATACCCATTTGTTTCTTTCCACCACTAGACCTATTAGCCTTGGTTTTTATTTTTCCTGATTATGCGTGCAAGTATCCTTTTGGGTGTGGGCATTTAGATGATTCAGGGTTTGTAATGGAATACAGAGCTTGTTATATTTAGATACTCAGAAATCAAACTAGTTTAAACTCACAAAATGTGTTCCTGCCTATTTGACTTAACTGCTTGGTCTTCTCTGTCCTCTTGGGAAAAGAAAATATCAAAACCAGTTAACAGCAGTTGACGTTCTGCCGTTCTCTTTAGAGAATCCAAAGGTTGAATGGACATGGAGACCAAACTGTTGCTGTAATCTTGTAGGCTGTTTTTCCAAGTTAGGAAGAAATGCCATTAAAGGTGCCATATATTGGATAGCACTGATACTCATGTCCTGACTCTATTAACAGAAAAGGTATTCAGTATCTTACAGCATGAACTTCCACTTCTGACTAATGTATGAGACTGAAGGCTGATCTAATTTCTGTGCTTGTTCAGTCTGAGTTGTGAAAGTCAACAATGTGCCAAGAATTTGCATGGTACTGGCATCTGCTTTCTCAACACTAGTTTTGGAATACAAATTTATTCATAATAAGAATTGATCAGCCAACAAAATGTAACTTAGTTGGCAGTCTGACTTGAAGCAGACAATGGTTCATAAAGGCAAATTCATGCAAAACCCTGAGCATATTCTTAATTACAAGCTTGTTTAAGCTCACCACTATATTCTTTTAATTACACAAGAGTTTAGAAAGCATCCCATTCTAAAACTGCCCATCCTGTAGCCTGTGTCTGGTGAAAAGTCTGCCTGCATGCTTACAGCTCTAAGAAATGCTGCTACGGCATATGGTCAGATACCAGATTATTTTGATCTTGATATATTGTTAAAACTTTATTTATTTATTATTTATTGCTAAAACTTTCTATAGTACATACCAGTATAATGATGTTGTATACTGGCCTCGGTGCTCCTCTAGAAGGAAGTAATTAATAATAGGATGTGGTCTGTATAGGAAAGTAAAGTAGTAAAATTCAGTGGAGTGTGATTTTAGTTGCACCAATTGAGTCACCTTC
Organism: Agapornis roseicollis; assembly: GCA_002631895.1. Classification (NCBI taxonomy): domain Eukaryota; kingdom Metazoa; phylum Chordata; class Aves; order Psittaciformes; family Psittacidae; genus Agapornis; species Agapornis roseicollis. Next base: position 46,013 of record NDXB01022442.1, read on the forward strand.
CACCAAATGGTGCATTTTCCTTCTCAGATTGGAGTGAATCTCCTAGTGTATTGTGTCTTTATATTAATATTAATGCATCTATGTGAACAGAGTATAGTGCTTTTTAGAACAGTCGTACAAATAAGCAGGCTTTAAGGACTGTGATATTAATAAAATTACTTCCACAATGGGGAAAGTGACACTGTAGTTACAGCCAGAAAAACTCACACTCCTTTATCAATCGCTTGTTGCTCCCTTATGAATGGGAGAATTGTGCCATAATTACCCAGCATATTCATTGCAGCTATTTAATCTGTGCCAAAATACAACTAAGCTCCTAAATTTGGGCTTATTTCTCTAGATCTTGCTACTTAAAATTTTGAAACAAGGATGCAGTGGTGAAAGACTCTGTATATCATTACCAATCACATGAACTATCTAGGCCCACAGGTGATTTTTGATTTAAACCAGAAAACTTCTGTGTCACCCCAAAACTTATATTTACTTTAGCAGAAAAGTGAAACTTATTCTTCCATATCCAGCGTAGACAAACTTTTCTTGACACCAGGAAGTTAACTGATCTCTTGCTGTACCTTTTTCTTTTTCTTTTTTTTTTTTTTTTTAACCAAAATTTTTATTTTTAACCTTTCCAAAAAA
>NDXB01022442.1:46812-65275 GCA_002631895.1 Agapornis roseicollis
TTTTTTTTTTTTTTTTTTTTTTTTTTTTAACCAAAATTTATCATATCAACTGTACAAAACAAACTGTTGATACTGCTTCTAAAGGAGTATGGTAGTAATTCTGGAGGAGTTAATGCCACTGTTACCTTAATTTTGCCACTGCAATAATTTTCAAGGTTAACACACTTTTAATCTTCTTGATGTTAATTGTAGAAAGCACAGATCTGTTAATATTTATTATTCTATTATTTCTTTCCTTTCAGTTCACTTAGTGCTGCTCACATACCTTTCAATTAGTTAATCTTAAATAGATAAATGAACTGTCCTGTCCATGAACTAATGCTGTCTATGACATCTCATGGACCCTGAATACACTCATGACGAAATATTTTTGTTCCCCAGGCTTAGAGCCTCAAGTCCTAAATCTTGTTTTGTATTTGCTAATGTTGAGAGTCCACATAATGGTTGATTTATGCAGATTGAAGAACTGAACAAATACTATTAGATCAGTTTAGCTTTATTATCATAATGTTGAAGTTGATGAAGAATTCAAAACAAAGCAATGCTGAACTCATTCAAAGCTAGCACTTTTGTTTTAGCAAAGAAGTGTTCTCACAAGGATTTGTTTGGGTAATACATTTCAGATTTTATAATTCATGAAAGAAAAGTAATGCAGCTCTACTAAGGTTCATAGCATGTCATTTATATGCAGTTGAGTTACATATGTGTAGAAATAACCTCATGTACTTCTCAGAGTCTTAAGTACCATGTGTATGTAATGCTCAATAAAATTGAGTGAAAAGAAGGTGAGATCTTTTAAGTTAAGCAGACATGAATTAATAATTTTCATATGCCAAAACACAGGTGGGATTAAATGAAATATAAAATACAACCCATGTAAACATGTTTAAGCAGTAAAGGAGGGCTTACTCCAGAAGTTCCATTTATCACTCCTTTTTCATTTATATACTGATGAAATGTTTTTGATAGTAATAATATGGCTCTGTTGATTTTTCTAACTATCAACATACATTTGTAATTATTTTTGTTAGATATTAGAATCATAGAATCATAGAGTAGTTAGGGTTGAAAAGGACCTTAAGATCATCAAATTCCAACCCCCCTGCCATGGGCAGGGACACCTCACACTAAGCCATGTCACCCAAGGCTCTTCCCAACCTGGCCTTGAATGTCAGATAGGAATTAGTATAAGTTTTTTTAATTTACTGTCACAAGAAGCTGAATGGTCCACCACAACCTGGCTCATTTTAGAAAGCCCAGTTTTGCTTCCAGTTTTTGTCAATTTTACAGAAGTGTCTTTTCCTTTTCATACAGCATGAAATATTTTAAAATATTTAAAATAATGCTTTCAACTCTGAAAATACATGCGTTTCACTGCAACCAAGAACAATGACTATATAAAAAGTGTAAAAGGCATAGTTAATATGTGACTGTGACTTAAATCGTCTGTATCAACACCATTTCAAATTCTGCTTCTTTATTCTGTGCAGATTATCTAGAAAAGTGGTTTAATGGCAATTACAAACACACTTATAGCCATTATGTGTATTATAACCAGTTATGGCAGATGGTTTTCAGTTTTGGAGTCCCCAGTATCTTATAAATATTGAACAAACTGTAATGTTAATGTAAATTTTGTATTTTAATTGTTCTTCTTCAGCAGTGTAATCTTTAAAAATAATAACTTCCTTTGTTTGCAATTTACAGACAGTTAAATTTAGTTCCTGGACAGAAGGTTCTTTGATGTAAATTGCCTAAGACAGCTCATAATAACGTTGCTTGGTGTTTTTCAGGCACAGTAGGGAAGGCACCAACAATACAAGCCAGCAAAAGTCCTGGGGGCTTTGGTGTTCAGGTCTCTGCAAATCAGAAAAACAAGCTGAATGACCCTGGAGGTGGTTCTTTCAGGTAAAAAAATAAAAAATAACAAGAGAAAAATGCGGGGGGTGGGGTGGGGTGTGCTTGGGGGGGATCTTAAATATAAAATAGAATTTACAATTGGCTTAACACCAGAGGGCAGTGTTTTACAATAATTCCTGCCGTATTATTATTGGGTGACAATTTGCTTACTTAGTTCTATTTTAAAAAGAAGGAGGGGGTCACAGCTTATCTTGAGGATTTTTCCCTAAATGCACTTTCTAATGTTTAGTAAAGCCTTCATTTCTGTGGATTATAATAAAACTTCTGGTAAAGGGAATCATGTGTATGAAGTTTTTAAAAAATATGTGGGTGGTTTCATGCTATCAGATTCTGTATCTTGTTGAAAAGGTGCTGAGTGTGACAAGAAGGCATCCTGTCATTAGGCTTCTGCAGCCATGCCCTTGTCAGCATAGAGAAAATACTGTATGGGTTTGATAGTGGCTTTGGGGTTGGTTTTTTTGATTTTTTTTTTTTGTTTGTTTGTTTTGTTTTGTTTTGTTTTTTTTGTTTTGTCTTTTATTTATTTGCTTTGGTTTTTTGTGTTTGTGTTCGGTTTTTTTTTTTGTGTGTGTGTGTGTTTGTGACTGTGTGTAGGGTTGTTCCTGGTTGTAAAGAGAAGACACCACTGTATATATTCTTCATGTGCTTACTCTTCAGTAGCAGAGGTTGGGGCATTCTGTGGGTCCCTGTACTGACCAGGTGCTGCAAAGGTTCAGCACAGTAGCATTGAGTTGCTACACCAGTTCTTTTGTACTTCAGATTTTTTTTTTAATACATATTTTGATATTTTTACATTTTGTAGTTATAAGCTAGCCTTATGTTTACTGCATTTTGCTTATGCTACCATAATTTTATTTTTTTTTCCGCTGTTGAAAGTACGTTTTATTTGTGTTTAAACATTTTCTTTCTTTGTTAAATGGCAAAATGTTCTTAGATTTTCATATTCTGTAGTTCTTATGTTGCTCTGACATCATCAAACCAGTAATTAATTTTCAGGCTTATGCTTTTGCAGGTGAAGTAGAAGAGAATTTGTAGCTCTTTGAAACGGCTCTGCTTTGAGGCATGTCAGCATCGCAACTAATAGTGGTAGTACTTAGTATTAATCTAGAAGCAAAATCATTCAATTTTTTATTTTCCAATGCTTTTGCCTCCCACTGAGTATTTAAATGATTTAAAATGTCTGTTGGGTTCAATTGTACTGTCTTAATAAGTATTTTTTATGTTTGTAAGCAACATGAACATTTATTCTTCGTTAGTTCAGCTTTCTATTTTACATATACCAAAAGGGACAGCATTTTTTTAAACGGGATATTGTAAACTGTGCCAGGATTGATTCTTGCATTCACTTAGTTTATACATAGAATATATTAGGTTAGCTGGAATTGTTAATTTTCCCTTGGGGAGAAGCAAATGCTCAAGGCACTGATTGATAAATCAATAAATCTTTAGTGAGTTTGGTAAATAAGCTGTCAAGGGTGTATGTCATTTTTCCTCTAGAGAACAAATTTTAGTCAGAATGAATGTGTTTGTTTCCTTGCATTGTTTTCTCCTTCAAAATAGTAAAACACAAAGCTGCATTTAAATAAGTCCATAAAATTGCAAGGATTTATTAAACAGCAGCAAAGATCAAGCTTTTTCTTGATATCCTAACAAAGAATTCAGTTGTTTGCATATTTGCATTTCAACCCCTAACCTCTCCTGAGGACAAATAGATGTCTGACTATTAAGCCTAAAGGCACAAAGCTGGAAATCTGTATTAATCCTCTGAATGCTGACTAGTTTTCCTCAGCATTCCCAGCGTGTGTGAAGAATGTGTTTTTAGCCAGAAGGCAAACTGGCATCTAAAGCAAAGCAAGAATTTTGAAAAATAGTTGTGTTATGTATAAATTTATTTTGCCCTTAGTGTTTTATTATTGCATATTTGTTTCATTATTTTATATTCTGCTTTCTTTAAAATAACTTACTTGAGCTTTTCACTTTTGTGAGCAAAATCTTGGTTGCTAGAAATGGAAATGTGAACTTTGTTATTTTCAGTTTCCTCTGCTCTGAACTGTGGAAAATAGAAGAAAGAATTACATAAAAGCAATGAGGAATTTTGCAAATTACAGCTTAACCTTTAATGTCAGTATTTATTAATGAACTCTACTGGATATTATAGTAGCTGTTTTATGAAGCAGAGTTTTCAACCCAGAACTTCTGTAACATAAAGTTGCTGTATTGATGAATTACTGTCACTTTTTGATATTAAAGTTTGTTGTTGCTGCATTATTCAGAGAGATAGACATACTCCATCTAGTTGACCTTTCAACTCTGCTAATATTTCAGGATGCAAATTTGAATTGTTTTTTTATATTTTTTGTTTGGTTTACAGTAGAGATCCAGACTTGTGTCTGTACCATAAGAGGTTTCTATAGTCCAGAGAAATGAACATACTGACATACTCTACCATTGACAACAGTGAAAGTAGTAAACTGTCAAAGTAATTATTAACCATAGTTCAGACTGTGGCCAATATAAAGAACTACTGGAAACATTTTTTCTCCCTGATATTAGGTCATAATAGTTCCAGATGGATGGGACCTTGGGAGGTCAACTAGTCTAACTTCTGACTCAGCGCAGATTCAGTTAGATCAACGACTGGCCAGTCTACATTTCTTAAAGGATGGAGATACGGTGTTTGTACTCTTGTATTATCCTCCCACTTCCTAACTGTATTGTATAAGGCTCAGTGGCGTTACATGTGCAATAAGGCAAGAAGTGGACAGAACCATTCTTAATGTGTCATGAACAAATGGGCAAATACTTTGTTTTTTCTTTCTTATTTTCAGATAAGATTGTTTTTCATAATTGCACAAATGTTTTTAATGAGGAAGAGAGGGGGAGGTATGTTACAAGAGGTTGAATGCAGGAAGAAGAACTCAGCTCAGACTATTTTAAGATGTACCTTGTGTTTGGAAGGAGTTCCAGAAACCATGCTGTCTTAAAAATAGCAATGTATATCAGAATGTTAGATTTATTCCATAAGACTTGGAACTTAATCCAGTAAAAAAACCTAGAAATAATTACTGAGACAATGTAATTAGTATGAGCACAGTAATACACACCAAGAAACATGAAATTGTTAAATACTCTTCTGGGATGAGAAGGGGTAGACAGACATTAATCATCAATCTAGACGACCACTGGATGGCATCTTTGTTCCACAGGATGACTTCTGAAAACTCAACTGGACTTAAAAGTTGACTTTTATAGGAAACAGTTTTGGAAGAATGCCAGCCCTCTTAAGATGTAAAAGTGTGTATGTGTTTCAGTATCCAAATCCAAGCTTTTACTCATGATGAAGTTCCTCTAAGTCAAAAAGAATATATTGATAGTGTTTCCCTTTAGACTGAAAAAATTTTAGTCCCAACTATGATTACACCATCTTATATTTATTTTCCATGTAACATTAAAAAAAAAAATATACTCACATTAGATTGGTAATTTAAGATGGAAGAAAATTATTCTTTCCAGCAGTTAGTAATGATCATTGTAAGTGCAGTTGCATTGATTTTTGGTAATTTCATTGGAATTCTTGTTTGTGCTCAAATTAATTGTGTAGTTTTATTTCAGGCAATATTTGCTTATTTATAGTATATTCTCAGACCTATACTCTGAATTAGAATAGTGAAAACGCTAAACAAAAGGAAGGTATAAGATAGTTTGTATTTCTCAGCTATTAAGTAAAAGTAGAGATCAGTATAAACTTTTAAAAATTGTTTTCTTGAGTCAAGAGTGCTGTCTTGATTTTTGTATGGATGTTTGCTTGAAGAAGATGAAGTTCTGGGCTTAATTCTGTTTTCCAGTAGCTTCTTCTATCTTACACAGTTTCAAGTTTATGTGAACTTCCTTTTAACTGAATTTGGTTTTGCTGCTGTTTAAAAGGCCTGATGGATTTGGGCCTTGTGAGTCCTGGGTAGATTACCTTGGGTGATACTCTTTCTGTTTTGAGTGCTGAGGTTTTTAACCTTCCAAAATCTTAGTTTCCCCCCTTTGTTCAGGTTTAGATCCTGTTTTTCATTTATAGTTAGAATCTTTTGAACTTGTCACTGAAATAGTTACAATCTTTTGAACTCGTCACTGAAATATTTAAATCATTGTTAATTGTTATGTAACCAAGTACATTTATCAGCTGTGGTATTTGGGGGCAGTTTCACAACTGGTTGGACAAGGCAGAAAGAGTGATTTGGTCATCCATGCAGTGAATGCGTAAGAGCCCATTTTCTCCATGGCAGCTCCTGTGTCTCTGCTGTGAGTATCATATACATACCATAGGAAATGTGAATGTGAAAATCCTTTAGACTCCTCATAAAAACTGTCAAGTTGGGAGATCAATTTTGTGATATTGTCCTAAGGAATTTCACTCTTAGAGAAGAAATCATATGCTTAGCACTCGTGGGAAATAATAAAAGCTCATTTGTGTAGCATTTTTCTGGCAATCATTGAAAATTTTTCCATTTTCTGCCTCAATTGTTAAGCATACCCATGTTTATATGAACAAAAGTCCCTTCTTGAAAAAATCCAGTATCTAAAAAAACATAGAAGTCTTCCACCAGAATGGGCTGCTCTAGTGCAGAGATCAGGGAAAGTGTAGAAGGGGACAGATAATAGATTTCTAGATTTTTCTCATTTTGTACTCAGACCTTACTTGTAGCTTCTGGGTTTGACTGTAGGCATTGAACTTGTAACAGGTGACAGAAAGTATTCTAGGATTACATCTACATAATGTTTTGGGTTTTTAAATCTTTCAAATTAAGCTTTTATTCATTTGCTTTATGGAGTAGTTGGAGTTTGGACTTGGGTGTGTGTGAGTCTTTTCATATGGCTTAGTGTCAGGCTGAAAGCCAGTGACGAGTGGTGTCCCTCAGGGATTGGTGTTGGGACCGGTCCTGTTTAACATCTTTGTTGCTGACATGGACAGTGGGATTGTGTGCGCCGTTGGCAAGTTTGCCAATGACACCAAGCTGTGTGGTTCGGTGGATACGCTGGAGGGAAGGAATGCCATCCAGAGGGACCTTGACACACTTGTGAGGTGGGCTGATGCCAACCTCATGAAGTTTAACCATGCCAAGTGCAAGGTCCCACACCTGGGTGGGAGCAATCCCAGGCACAGCTACAGGTTGGGCAGAGAGGAGATTCAGAGCAGCCCTGTGGAGAAGGACTTGGGGGTGGTGGTCGATGAGAACATGAACATGAGCCGGCTTCAGTGTGCACTTGCAGCCCAAAAAGCCAATTGTATCCTGGGCTGCATCAAAAGAAGCATGACCAGCAGGTCAAAGGAGGTGATCCTGCCCTTCTACTCTGCTCTCTTGAGACCTCACTGGGAGCATTGTGTGCAGTTCTGGTGTCCTCAACATAAAATACATGTTTTTCTTTTAATGTCTGTGGAGTTTTTATTTATTATTTTACTTCTAGTTTTCAGCATAAAAAGAATAGCCAAATGCTCTGTCTTTAGTAGCGATCATTGCCTGACTGTCCTGGTTTCATGAAGAAAAGTGAAAGGACACTTCAGTCACACCTTCTGGTACAGACAAATTGTCCTGCTTCTAAAGTTTTCCTGATGTGAGCAAAGAAATATTTAGTTATTTCTGAATCTAGAATATGTTCTATGAAAACAGAGAGCTTGGTGGTTGTGCCTGAAGTTGGACCAGCCACCAGCCATGTTGCAATGATGGTGACTTCTTGTGAAGCAGATAATCACAAAATGAATGTACCACATGCAGAATTATTTTGTCTGTTTGTTTTATTATCATAGAGATGATGATGACATTAATGATGTTGCCTCTATGGCTGGTGTTAATCTTAATGAAGAAAGTGCCCGCATTTTGGCTGTCAACTCTGACTTGGTTGGAACTCAGATACAGTCCTGTAAAGATGAACCCTTTCTTGCTGCTATACCTCTACGTAAACGCATACTTGAAATTGGTGAGAACCGTGTCCTTTCTTTTTGATACTGTTTCCTTTGGATTAACTGAAAATGCTTAGCACCTAAGTTTGTTTTTTTTTTTTTTTTTTTTTTTNGTTGGAACTCAGATACAGTCCTGTAAAGATGAACCCTTTCTTGCTGCTATACCTCTACGTAAACGCATACTTGAAATTGGTGAGAACCGTGTCCTTTCTTTTTGATACTGTTTCCTTTGGATTAACTGAAAATGCTTAGCACCTAAGTTTGTTTTTTTTTTTAGGAGTTTTATTACTTGATCTGGTATTACTAAACTTTCAAGGTTTTTGTGATAAAAGTTAATTATGTCACGTTGAAAAAAAAATGGTATACTGGTGCTTTTAAACATGCTTTGCCTCTGTTTTTATATCCAAGGATCTCAAAGCTCTTTGCAAACATTAATTATTTCTCACAATCCTCCTTCATGTTTTACACATGAGAAGATTGAAAGAGAGAGGTAAAGTAAGTAGTACAGGTCACAGAGGACACCTGTGAATAACATTTAACAGAATGTTGAATTCATCTGTCAGAATTTTTTTTCCCCATGCAAACCAGTTATTTCTTAACACGTGCATCTATTTAAGTTAATAGTGGTTTTTTTAACAGTATTTTTATTTTTTTTTCAAAAAGGTGTGTTTATTTGTCCTGGTGATAAAATGTATTTATTTGTTCTGCTATTTGAAGCAGAAGTTAAAAACTAGTGGAAAAATAACTCCTCAGTGATGTTTTAAGGTTTGTAAGTATCCTCAGAATGTATTTCATGAGACATACTTAATATACTGTGTGTGTTCTAGTACCTAAATGAATTTTTTCAACATGATTTCAGAGCTATCAGTGTCTTTAGATATTCAGCTCAAATTATGTAGGGGCATGATTCATGTACTTCTTTTAGAACTATGCTTGTATCACTAATAAAATTTTTAGGGATGTAGTAATTTTAAAGATAGAACAAACATCTTATTACAAATCAGTACTGTTGGTTTTCTAAGTTATGTGGTTACTTCTGAAATGTTGTTTTATTTATGTTCATTGAATTAATGGAAGCCTTTTTTATATTGCTGTTGCAGGTAAAGTTTTTCACTGGCTTATTGTCAAGCTTCATTCTTGGATTTTAACTAGTGCCCTTTCAATTTCTAGGAGAAATAAATTATTTTGCATGCTGTAGTTACCACGTTTCGATGGTGCGATGATGGCATGTGATACTGTCTGGGAAGGCATATGCACAGCATTTTCTGGGATGGTTCACCACCACCTGAGATAGGAAGCCAACAAGTTTTCAATTAAACTTTTTTGAGTAACTGTTGTGCACAGTGCTTGCACAATAGATAATAATGGTGTAAGGAAACAAAAAGGAAGCAGACATAAAACTGTTAAAAGAATGGGAAATCAGTAATAAATTTGCCATATAAACCCTAATGAACTGTCTGGGTGTGACAATTGCTGCACAACATGAAGCTGTAATTACAAGTGTAGGACTTGAAGGAATCTGTATATACTTTAAGAGACACAGAATCTATCACTCTATTCATCACTGCCTTTTGGGGTTTGCTCCTCTGAGGAACAACTCCCTATGGCTGTTTTTGAAGCTTTATTGACTTTGATAATTGAAATGAAACTTTCAAAGCTTTTAAAAGCAGCTGCAAGGATTTACTTCTGAAAAGCAGTGAATCCAGAAGAGCGGCCACTCCTAGTGATCTCCTGAAGCCACTTTTAGAGCTTTATTTTGGCTTTACATGAAGCCTTTTATAGTTTTGAAAGTGGCTGTGGGGTTCACTAGTGGCTACTATCTGTGATCTATGGCTCTTGAGGAGAGAATTCCTTCAGCTGGTTTTGAAGTTTTAGAAGCTTTGTTTTCACTGTGTGTGGCCAGATTTCTTGTTTGCATAGGACCACACACAAATTTAGTAGTTTGTGCTACTGGGCACTTAAAATAATGATACCATAAGGTCACGAGAAAACTGTCTTACCATATGTTGCTGTGCATAGACACACCAAGGCTAAGCAAAGGAGGCTGTGACCTTCTCAAGCAGATTGGGAAAAAGAATGTTGTGTGAGTCTTCATTCTTCTGGTTTTGTTAAGCCTGTTGACAAATGAGACAAAACACATTGTTTCTTCTTACTTTTACCTGACTAGGACTTAAACAGACTTCATTTTCTACCTTTAAGTCTATTCATACTTCATCACTTCTGTTTTAGGGCATGCTTTTAATGTTTTAGTAAGGAGAGATTTGTGGTATGTACAGTAATAAGAAACTCCTCTTCTTTCCTTTTTCAGAATCTGGATCTTTCAAGTTTTCTGTAATATTAATCTCCTTCTCTTTTCTGAGTAAGAGCTCTGTCGAGCAACTCAGTAGTGTTCCCCAAAGGCTGTTTCAGAGATTGTGCTCCCATTCACTAGAGTCAGAATATAAACTGCTAAAGTCTTTGGCAGTAACCACCAGCCAGATGCCTTAAAGTTATAGTGGAAGAGGTTTCCTAATATAGTGTACATTCCTACCTCCACTGTAACTTTGCAGTGTTATTGTCCAAATGTTATTTTAAATCTTAATGACGAAATTATTATTGATCTTTTTAAATGGAAGAAGTAACTGAAACGTAATTCATGTAAAGATATTTATGCACTTCCCACATGCTTCCTTATCCAATTTTGTATCTCATCATCTTTGGCTGGTAATCACTGCCACTTGTTCATGTAGGAAAACAGGGCTGTGACTGTTACAAATGCTTCTGATGCAAAATCAAGTGGGTATTTCTTAGTGGGTAATGATGGGGTTTTTTTTTGCTATTCCATTCAGGATCATAAAACTTTAAACCCTGATCTTTCTATGTGATAGCACAGCACAATGAAACATATGCAGAGTTGTAAGGCTTTTGTTTCTCTTTTTTGGGAAGCTGAGAGGCAGAGTTTGATGTTCCTTATGCATGTACATGCCGATATCCATATAAACTCTTAAACCTTCCTAGGTTTTTAACTCTGTTACTAAAATGGGTAGTATTTCTTTAAAGGACAAGCTCAGGCTAAGCCAATTAGACACTCACAAATAAGTAATGCTAAAAATCCTGGCTTTTTAATGTGGTTTTATTGGAAAGAAACAAGAGTCACAGAATCCTAAGGGTTGGAAGGGACCTCGAGAGACCATCTAGTCCAACCCCCCTGTGAGAGCTGGGTAACCTAAATTACATCACACAGGAACTTGTCCAGGCAGGCCTTGAGTATCTCCAACGTAGGAGACTCCACAACCCCCCTGGGCAACCTGTTCCAGTGCTCTGTCACTCTCACAGTAAAGAAGTTTCTTCTGATGTTCACATGGAACCTCCTATGCTCCAGTTTACACCCATTCCCCCTTGTCCTGTCACTGGACATCACTGAAAAGAACCTAGCTCCATCATCCTGACACTCACCCTTTACGTATTTGTAAACATTGATGAGGTCACCCCTCAGTCTCCTCTTCTCCAAGCTAAAGAGACCCAGCTCCCTCAGCCTCTCCTCATAAGGGAGATGTTCCACTCCCTTAATCATCTTCGTGGCTCTGCGCTGGACTCTTTCGAGCAATTCCCTGCCCTTCTTGCACTGAGGGGTCCAGAACTGGACACAGTATTCCAGATGTGGCCTCACCAAGGCAGAGTAGAGAGGGAGGAGAACCTCTCTTGACCTACTAACCACACCCTTTCTAATGCACCCGAGGATGCCATTGGCCCTGTTGGCCACAAGGGCACATTGCTGGCTCATGGTCACCCTCCCATCCACCAGGACCCCCAGGTCCCTTTCCCCTTCACTACTTTCCAGCAGGTCAACCCCCAACCTCTACTGGTCCATGGGGTTGTTCTTCCCCAGATGCAAGACACTTGCCCTTGTTGAATTTCATAAAGTTTCTCCCTGCCCAACTCTCCAGCCTGTCCAGGTGTCACTGAATGGTGACACAACCTTCTAGTGCGCCAGCCACTCCTCCCAGTTTAGTATCATCAGCGAACTTGCTGAGGGTACACTCAGTTCCCTCATCCAGGTCATTGATGAAAATATTACACAGCACCAGTCCCAGCACCAGCCCCTGAGGGACTCCACTACTCACAGACCTCCAGCTAGATTCTGCCCCATTGACCACAACTCTCTGCCTTTCTTCCTTTCAACCAGTTCTCGATCCACCTCACTACCTGGTCATGAAGCCCACACTTCCATAGCTTCTCTGTGAGGATGCTGTGGGAGACAGTATCAAATGCCTTACTGAAATCAAGAAAACCAACATCTACTGCTCTACCACCATCCAACTACTTAGTTACCTCCTCATAGAGGGCTATAAGGTTGGTCAAACATGACCTCCCCTTGATAAAACCATGTTGGCTGCTTTTAATGACCCCCTTATCCTTGATATGTCTAGAGATGGCGTCAAGAACAAGTTGTTCCATCACCTTTCCAGGGATGGAGGTAAGGCTGACCAGTCTGTAACTACCCGTGTCCTCCTTCTTGCCCTTCTTATAGACTGGCGTGACATTTGCCATCCTCCAATCCTCAGGCACTTCTCCTGTTTCCCATGACGTACCAAAGATGATGGAGAGCAGCCTAGCAATGACCTCCGCCAGCTCCCTCAGCACCCGTGGGTGTATTCCATCTGGACCCATCGATTTATAGATGTCCAGATTGCTTAACTGATCCCTAACCCAATCCTCATCTACCAAAGCAAACTCCTCCTTTATCCTGACTCCTTCTGGGGCTCTAGGAATCTGGGGCCCTCGGGGAGAGTCTGCAGGAGTAAAGACAGAGGCAAAGAAGGCATTCAGCACTTCTGCCTTCTTTATATTTATAACCTTCATAATCATTTCACCTTTATTCATTTGTAAGGTGTTCTTTTTGTGGGTAAGAATGCTGTATTAGTGAAGTTTTAGAAGCTGGTTTGTGACATGCTATGTTTCCGCTGTTTACCAAAAGGGATGACACTTAAATGAATAAATAATTTGACTTACTAGGTAGTTTTAAGCTAACAGTTTCCTCTGGTTTGTACCAACCTTGTGAAAATAGAAACTTTTTGGCTCAGGAATTACTTTGTTACAGAATTGTTTTCTCAGAATGGGTAAGAATTAGAATGCATTGTATTTTGTATTCAATATTCAATAGTAGTGAAAGCTAGCAGGACATAGGGAAGGATGGGATAAAAACTGACCCATTTTATATTGCCTGCTAGCTAAATCTGTGGAAAAGGGAACAGCTATGTTATGTATTTTTCTGAGAAGTCTATTGACTGGGATTTGGTGGTCTCTAGAACACACAGTAGTGGTTCCAAAAAGCTTGGTTTATGTTTTGTGGTCAACCACGCATGATATCCTCACAACCTCAGAATCTGCAGCAGTTTATTAATTCTCATTCTTTTTCTACAACCAGATGATGCCATTTTGCATTTATTGGATATGCCTAAAATGTTACAACTTGTGGAGAATCTTAACCATAAATTAGCTGTCTTAATGCAGCAATAATGAAACTCAAGTTAGGCATACTTTATTTGTTGACCTAGATTGTTTTTTTTTTTTCTCCGCTTTCAGTGTTCTTCACCCTATTTTTCTACTTCATTTTTTTTTTTTATTGTTACAGAGCGTTGGCTAAATAGAATAAGTACAAATACTGATTACATTTTAACTGTCTATCTTGTATTTTTCAAATTCTTTTTACCTAAATATGTATGAAAAAAATGTATTGGAGGATCATCAATTATATTTTTATTTTACAGTCATTTGAAATTACTTTTACACCTGCATTAGGAAATATTTTTTTTCTGTTGCATGATTTTATGAAATACTGTATTTATGTCTGGTTTCTAGCCTTGTTATAAATTTCCTTTGGAAAAATGCTGTTACATTGACACCACAGCATATACCTGCAACATTTTCTGTCACAAAATTAGCACTAGATTCTCCTGCTTCATACAAATAGAGTTAGGCAAGAACACATAGAGTGGTGCAGGCCAGCTATTATGAAGCTTGAAAATGTGCTGATGAATCCAAATTCTGCTAGTCCAGTAGTTAAAAGGCCTACAATCTTTCTTGAAATAAGCTTCAGAGAAGCTTGGCTTGAAAGAGTTAAGCCCCTGTCTCTGTTAATGTAACAGTTGTAGGGTTAGGCTCAACAGAATTTATAGCTTTACATGTGATATATTTTTTTAAGTCAGTCTGATGAAATGCTGGTAATTGTTCTGCCTTCATTCTTTCATCTGTCATACTTGAATTGCAGTAAAAATGCATGTTAAAACATATGGAAATAGCTGATGTTTTTTCTGTATTCTGGAGTGTATTGAACCTGCTATGTGGCATCACAGTGGCAGCCCAGTTGTATGTATGCATGTGTATATATTGTAAATAAATAATTTGGATATTCTAGAGGGCATTTTATGTTTCTTAACCGTCTAAAAATTGATTGGGATATCATTCATGGAACCAGGCCAGTAGATTTCAGAGCCTCTATTTAAAGTGTTTGTTAGTAGTTTAATGAGTCATTCTGTCACCCTGCTTCATCTGTTTGTCAACAGTTGTGCTTATGTTTGAATGAGATGAAATCGTACTATTGCTGATTGTTCTTTCATCTACAGAGCAGTTCTAACATGAAAGTACACTTACTTCTCTAGTTGGTTTACTTTAGAGGGTTTATATTACAGCTTATATTACATCTGTGGGTTCTGAAATACCGAGCTGTTGTATTGACTGTGAATGTAATCTTTTGTTTTCACTGCACTTTTTGTTGATGTGACTTAGTCATTTTCATTGTTGACTTTTAACTTTTTATCCATGAGTTGATTTGTCTTCAAATTGAAACATTCTTATGAGATCAGTTTTTCTACTAGCATCTTTCTATCAGGGTGATCTCCTTAAATACTTCTGGACATAACTCTTGATTGTGTTTGGAGATAGTTCTAACATGTATTTGTTTGTAAGCATTGCATTTTGAACTTGTACACTGTCCTAATGACCCTAATGCCTATGGCAGGGGGTTGGAACTAGATGATCTCAAGGTCCTTTCCAACCCTAACTGTTCTATGATTCTGTGATTCTGTCTTAGTATCAGCAGCAGTATTGCCAAATAAACATAACCAGTAAGTATTTCAGCAGAATGTTAAACTGTATTGTTCTTTCTTTACTAGGTCCATGATCAGACTTCCTGTTTTACATGATGTCCCAACATGTGTTGGAATGATAACTTCAGTACCACCTGAGAGCTTGGAGTCTGCCTTTCTGTGAAAGGTAGGGCAGCTTCTGTTCAATATTTTTTGTGTATTCCTAAGGTTTTCTTTTTATTAATCTTACTGGTTCTGCAACACTACAGAATCAGAGTTACGCTTTTAGCAGTATCACCTTTAAGTGCCAGAACTGATGTTATTTCATCAAACAGTAATTTCTCAAATTAAATGTAGATCTGTTCAAAATACGATTATTTATGAAAATGAAGCTGTCTCAGGCATCATTTTCAAAGGTTTTACTCCAGTTGAACTGAGAGTGTGAACATAATATTTGCTCCCAGAAATATTTGTAGAGTTCAAGTTTTGGTTTCACCATAATACCTTGCTTCTGTTTTATGAATGCAGTGGAAGAGCCTTCTTGAAAAGGTCCTGCTATTTCTGAAAGGTAGTTCTGGCCTTCAGGGCCTACCAAAATATGTTGCCCAGCCTCAAAATATGTTTGTATCTGGGAACTGAATGGCTCAAAGATCTTGGTCTCTCTGCAAAGGAGAGCAAAATTAAGATCATCATTCTGTGGAGAAGCATTCTCTACCAGATTAATTTCTAAAGTCCATCTCATAAAGAGATTTCTGGTAATACATATTGGATGTAAAATAAGAACAATAAAAAGAAAACTTTAGAGAACCATTCAATATTGTAATAAAGCTGACTTACCTTATCCCTATAGGCAAACTCCATGCTCTAGAGGTGGTACTAATATCCGCAACTCTCAACACATGTTGGAACATCTTTGTGGAGGAGGAAGTCATTGATCAGTGAGCAGCATCTTCAAGGATCATTTCAGGGGGAAAAGTAAAAGGTATATATATTCTGAAGTGTATTGAAATGATTGTTCATTATGTTTATTTGGCAATCCTGCTGCTCATACTAAGGTTGTAGTGTTTTAATTTCTTACATTTATTAAAAGTATTGAAAACCTCGTAAACTTCACTTTAGTGAGTTTGAATTGAATTTGTTAACCTCCTGTATAAAGTCCATATTCTACTATAACTCATTGCCAATTTGACTGGGAATTTTGGGCTTTTTTTTCAGTGGTTATAACATGGAGAGGGTTTGTGTGTGATTTAACCAGTTTTGCAGTGTCCAGTGTTCAGTAAGCCACAAACAAATGTTGTAAAGTGTTAAACAGATACAAATACATTCCACTGGTAACGAAAGGGTGTTCGTTTTTGAGAAGTGGCTTTAACACCAGAGATTGTGCTAGATGAGGTACCACAGTCTATTCTTGTACAATAATTTTGATGTGCAACTTCAGTGTCAACTATTGTAAACTACAGCTATGTATTTTAACAAAATCAAATGACCGTGTCTGTTCTGAATAAACTTTGTAGTGGAGAATGATCCAGCAATGCACAGATTCAGTGTTAATGAATGTAGCACAATTTCCCGATCTTGACATTTTTTCTTATAATCATGGACATACAGATGTGAGGATGCTGACATTTTGAAATTCAGGTTAAGGCCTTTGGTCTACCCTTCTGGTATCCTTCATAATTTCCTTTCTGGCTGACACCTCTGTAAGACAACCCTCATGTTGAGGGTTATCATCTGCCTCACATCAGGCTTGTAGTGGACAATATGTTACCAATAGACTTCTATAGTGACAGAGGAGAGTCTGGGTTGTTCGCAGAAGCTGCTGTAAAAGAGCAACAGCATACAGGTGGATTCATATACCTGGTATTTTTTTAATTGTGTGGATGCGATTGAGAGTGTGTTACTGTGAGGACTATGCTACATGATCTTTGGTTTAGCCCAAGATGCACATTCTTCTATCCTGCATGAAAACAGGTAAGAGCTAAATCCCCAGATAACAATATCACTGTTGCTTTCATAAGGACTCTCAACTGGCATCGTTGCCATATTAGTTCTTTCTCATCTGGTCCCTCTAACAATCTCTTTGATTTGGCTCTGTAGTGAGTACCCAAGCAAAAGTGCACTGAAGCATGAAAACAGAGAATATACTTTCCAATTCTGTACAGTAACTCTGGGTTTATTCTTAAATTTTCTTGAATGTCTTTGGAGATGCTTATTATGTTGTATTATATTTTTGTATGGGGAAAACTAAGATTAAAAAAAAAAATCTTACTACTGTAATTTGTATATTCTTATTTGACTTGTTGAGACCTGCACTTATTTCAGTTCTCATCCCTCCTCTGTCTTTTACATTCTACATTTTCTTCACACTGTACAGGTGGTATAGCTCAGGTTACTGGGTTCATAGGGTAGGATCTGGATGTATTCCGCAAAGGTTCTTTGACATTAAGTTACTTCTTTCTAGTAATTTCATCACCTTGCTGGTTTTTTGGGATATACGTGTGCAATTGCACAAAAGTAATCTTAAAGAGGAGTTGTTAAAGGAGAAGGAATTAAATATCAAAATTAAGGATGTTAGTGCATTGAGATGCTGAATTTGGAGAAACTAGGTAACATACAGTTTAGTTACAGAAAAAAATAGGGAAAAGATCAATAGTAATAGCTTCTATTCCTTCAGAGTTTACATTATTTCTGTCCTCTCTGATAAGATGCAAGGCTTCCTTGCTATCTGAATATCAAGTATTCTCTTTTCCTAGATGCGCTATTTGTATGTTCACACTTCCATGATTTGTGGCAACTCCTTCCATTTTCCAGGCTTCCACATACCTGTACGTGATGTTTGGTGACTAGCTTGGTTCTGTTAGAGAAAAACCACTAGGGATAATAAAAAGACTCATTAGGGATGATTAATAGCTACCTTTCAGCTGCTTAATTATCTGGGTTAGGGACAGAATTTTGGAAACTGGATTGTCTGGTTACATATATTTTAAGTCAGACCTCTTCTCAAATTAGTTCTTTCTTTTTGCCAAAAAGTATGAATTATGTGTAGTTTCCCCAACTTCCTGGTTGAGAATTCTTAGAGAAGTGAAACCTTTTATTTAATATTTTTCTTTTTTTGTCATTCTTGCATACCTTTCATTTTAAAAAAAACAAAAACCATTAATTGTATAAGTGGAGTTAAGTAGGATTCTTGAGAATTTCTTTTTCTACTTGATGATTTTTTTTTTTCCCTGCCTCAGATCCCACCAGCTTGCATAAGAGCTCTGAATTGGCACAGAAAATAAGATCAGACATTTTGGACTGCGTTACACATAGATTTTGCATGAGTCTAACTATTTCTCTGGTTCTCTTGTGTTAAAATAATTGCACCAGTATGTATGACCCTCATTTTTCTGGTTTTGCTGTGCAAGAATTAGGGATACAAAATTAAATTAGAAGGTAAAAGGTTAAAAAAAAAAAGGATGGGTTGGTTGGGTTTAGTTTTTCTATTTCTTCTTTTTTTTTTTTTTTTTTTTTTTTTTTAGGGGGGTTT
>NDXB01022442.1:65421-94890 GCA_002631895.1 Agapornis roseicollis
TTTTTTTTTTTTTTTTTTGCTAGGAGGGTAGTTTTAAGGGACTCTGTTTTAAGATATTGCAGGTTCAAAACTTCACTTGAAAAATTGATAGGAGGTAAATTCCATCCTGACCTAATAGGATAGCTAAGATCCTCTAACCTAGGAGCATCCTAGGCAATATGTTGTCACACAGTCATCACTGCACACTTCTTTTTTCAGTAGTCTTCCAGCAGCATTTGCTCTTCTGCTGTAACAGAAGGGATGAGAAACTGTATTATCCAGTGTATAACTTTTTATACAATACTGTAGTTCGTAACTGCTTATTGTAATTGTAGTTAGTGCTAAGTTAAATCCACTATAGTACCGAAAACAAGCTTTATGAGTGGTTTTGTACCAGTGCATTCATACTACAAAGATTGAGTCTTGGTTAAATCTTCCTTCACTAAAATAATTTGGTTAGCATTTTCTGTGGAGGGAGAAGGAAAAGAAAGTATTAAAATCTATATAACA
The DNA here is from genome assembly GCA_002631895.1 of Agapornis roseicollis. Taxonomy (NCBI): domain Eukaryota; kingdom Metazoa; phylum Chordata; class Aves; order Psittaciformes; family Psittacidae; genus Agapornis; species Agapornis roseicollis. The sequence continues at coordinate 65,911 of NDXB01022442.1, forward strand.
TCTATTAAGAATTTTTATTCCTTTAGGTTACATTCCAGTTGTGTATCTGGTTATCTTTTTTCTGCTCTGTCTTGCACTGAAAATTGTAATGTATTTTGAGGATTTTAATCTCTAAGTTTGGGGTTTCTTAATTGATTTTAAAAAAGTAGCCAATTTTTCACCAGTTTCTCAATTTCACAAAATGTTTCCTGGGGAATTGTCTCAAGGTGGTTGTTCTGAATAAGCATAGAACAAATACTGTACCCAGCAAGTTAGAGTTATCAAGAAGACCTCCCACTTTTATCCAGATCCTGGCTCATGAGGGTAGTTTTTATCCTACGAGAGGAGCAATCATAGAATGGTTTAGGGTTGGAAAGAGCCTTAAGATCATCTAGTTCCAACCCCCCTGCCATGTGCAGGGACACCTCACACTAGACTACATCGGCCAAAGCTTTGTCCAGCCTGGCCTTGAGCATTTACCGCTTCTTTGAGCAACGTGTTCTGGTGCCTCACCATGCTCACAGTTCAGTGTTCTTTTACAAACAAGATTACTGAAGTAATTCATGTTGGGTCTTCTGTTATTTTGTAAATTACAATTACATGGTGATAAGTCATTTTCTTTTAACAAAGTCAGTTTATTACCTATGAATGTGAACTGGTAGTGTTGAAAAGTTTTACAGAAACTTTCCCATCCCAGTTTGGGGCTGGTTAGGAGCTATGGAATACATCTTGGCTTTCTGCCCCTCACAGAGGGGTGAGGGTTTTTACCTGCTAGAGGGAATCATTTACCAAATCTCAAATCACTTGGCACTGATTCTTTGTAGTTTGGCAGGAAATAATCTGTAGCTTGTGGCTTCCCTAAATGCACTCCAGGTTATAGGTTCTTCAGAGATGCCTGCACAAATGAGTTCATTTGGATTGACTATTTTTGTGAAGATAGCAACTAAAGTTTTATGATTTCTTCTTTCTTCATTTTGTCTTCCAGCATCAAATAGTCTTAATAGTACAGCAAGTCAGCATTTATTTAATTATTTATGCATTCAGCTAGAAAGACTTTAAGTGAAGCTTTTATTTAAAGGACTGAAAACAGAAACATCCCCCCTTTCTGTAGCTTAATATTTAAGGTGGGACTGTGATAGCAATATGGATGCCATATGGGAGATGCACCCTGTTTTTAAGTAGCACCTGATTAGGTTGTGGCAAGTTCAGTAATTACGATTTGTGGCTCCCCAGGATCTCAAGGCTCTTAGTACTAGAGTTGTTCTGCCTTTGTGCCTCATTAGCCTGATGGTTAACTGCTGTTGCTCAGTTTAGAACTATCAATGCAATAGTTTTAGACAAAGTACCTATAGCTTATGTTGGTTTCATGACATGCTTTCTGTAGAGACCACATATGATGTGTCTTAGGACATAGAAATACCTAGTTTCTAACTATTAATAGAAATTTCAACTTTTAGGTGTACTGCTGTCTCCCCCATATTTTTTCAGCTGTTAGTCTCCAGAAGTTCCTGTGTAGTGTAAGTCTTGAACAGTGACTACTTAGTTGATCACATATTTAATTGCATCTTATTTTAGAGATTAAGATATTTTGAATATCTCACTGGTGACAACTACAACAGATCTGTAAAATCATTAGTTTTCCTTATGCTGCGAGTCATGTAAAACTACTGATTCTGCTGGGATTAAAAGAGGAATAGGGTCAAGCCTACAGTTGGAGATGTAATCTAAGACACAGCCTAGTACTTGCTGTGCTGTGCGAATGAGATAGGTAGATATGAACAGATGCATTTTTGTTGCATCATTCTACATCTGATGTCGTTGAGGGACCTTGACACACTTGTGAGGTGGGCTGATGCCAGCCTCATGAAGTTTAACCATGCCAAGTGCAAGGTCCTACACCTGGGTCGGAGCAGTCCCAGGCACAGCTACAGGTTGGGCAAAGAGGAGATTCAGAGCAGCCCTGCCGAGAAGGACTTGGGGATGGCGGTCGATGAGAACATGAACATGAGTCAACTTCAGTGTGCACTTGCAGCCCAGAAAGCTAACTGTATCCTCGGCTGCATCAAAAGAAGCATGACCAGTAGGTCAAAGGAGGTGATCCTGCCCCTCTACTCTGCTCTTGTGAGACCTCACTTAGAGTATTGTGTGCAGTTCTGGTGTCCTCAACATCAAAAAGGCATGGAGCTGTTGGAACAAGTCCAGAGGAGGGCCATGAGCATGATCAGGGGACTGGATTATCTCCCGTATGAAGACAGGCTGAGATAGTTGGGGCTGTTCAGCCTGGGGAAGAGAAGACTTGCATGGAGACCTCATAGCAGCCTTCCAGTATTTGAAGGGGGCTGTCCTGGGTTCTGCAGTTGCAGTCAGTTTTTCTTCTCTTTAGTAGCTGGTGTTTTGACTTAACCCAGGAACAAGGCTGATAAGGCCGATGTTTTTGGTTGTTGCTGAGCGATGTTTGCCCTGACCAAGGACTTTGTGAGCCTCATGCTCTGCCAGGGAGGAGGGGAAGCCGGGAGGAAGGAGGGACAGGACTGTACTGACAGGACCAAACTTGACCAAAGAGGTATTCCATACCATAGCACGTCATGCCCAGGATGTAACTGGCGGTGATCCGGAAGGCCTAGCGCTCTCAGGGTGGTTGGAAGAGGTGGTCGGTCAGCACTCGGTTTGTGGTGTGTTGTGAGTTATCTGTTGTGGTTGATGGGATGCTGTATTCTTTTCCTTTATCATTCTTATTATTGGTGGTAGCAGCAGTGATTTGTGTTATACCTTAGTTACTAAACTGTTCTTATCTCAACCTGTGGAAGTTGCATTCTTTTGATTCTCCCCCCATCTCTCTGGAAGCAGGGGAGGGCAAGAAGGGGGGTTGAGTGAGTGAACGAGCTGCGTGGTTGGTTGGGTTTAAACCACAACAGGGGCCTGTAGGGATGCTGGGGAGGGGCTTTTCCTTAGGGACTGCAGTGACAGGACAAGGGGTAACGGGGTTCAAACTTAAACAGGGGAGGTTTAGATTGGATATAAGGAAGAAATTCTTTCCTGTTAGGGTGGTGAGGCACTGGAATGGGTTGCCCAAGGAAGTTGTGAGTGCTCCATCCCTGGCAGTGTTCAAGGCCAGATTGGATGAAGCATTGGGTGATATGGTTTAGTGTGAGGTGTCTCTGCCCATGGCAGGGGAGTTGGAACTAGATGATCTTAAGGTCCCTTCCAACCCTAACTATTCTATGATTCTAAATAAAAATTTAAACAAATCATTTCGCAGATTCAAAGGAAATGAACTTTTCTGATTTGTTTCTATTAGGTAGTATGCAAGCCATCTATAATAGCAGAAGAGGTCTAGACATAAGAAGTGTGATTCCATTTGCACCTTGGGCCAGTATTTAATGCACAGAACTATAGCATGAAATAAGAAATTGCTCCCGGTTTTAAGATGGTAGTTGAGAGTGCTTTCTCCATTTCTGCCTGACCTGTGATTAGGGCAAATAGAGACTAATTATGCATTCTCCCAATGTTTCTGTTGAAGGACAAGACAAATTCAAGCCCTAAATAAATGCTGTTTAACTGTTTAAAACCAGTTCTTCAGGGATTTTCTGTTTTAAGTGTAAACGTAAAGACATTTTATATACAGGCACTCAATAATTTATCACATCAATAATCAGTCAGGCCTGATGTTTTACAAATAATTTTTTTATCTTTGATCTCAATCCTGTCAGTCCTCTTAAAGTATAAATTATTAAAGTAACTTTTTGATTCTTTGAAAGCCTATCTGCAAAGATGGTATTTTTCTTCTGCTTCTCAAATAGGGCAGTACTGTTCTTACGATTTATTTCGGTTTGTTTGATCAATAAAATATAATTAAACTTTTAAAGTGCAGCAAAGTGAGTACCTTTCAGGTATCTAAGCAGATGATAGTACTCTCAGAATTTTCACTTCTTGGGACCTGAAAGTTTTCAATGACAAGGTTTAGGTGCTTTTATGTTTGCAAAAAACAATCTTGTGCTAGTGACACATATGCCAATATCAGAATAATATTGCTGAATGTTTTTTTCCCCTCAAGGTTTTTGGAACTTACATACAAGTTCTAACTTTATAGAAACTCTTGCAATAGCTCAAACTTTTAACTAGACTATAGTTTATTTGTAGCAAAAAATAATCCAAAACTTACACTTCCTTTGCATGTCATCTTGTATGCTGTAGATCTTTATCAAATGCTGATCAAACCGTGGTTTGCTATTAAAGTTTCCAAACATTTAATTAAGAATTAATATGTATGTAGGCTTTATCATGTTGTTCTGTAAGTATTTGGCAGATTAGAAATTTACTTAGTTTGGGGGTATTGATTTGTTATCCTTCATATTTCTCATATAGGATAGTGTGACTCAGTTGCATTTTTGTTGATTTTGATGCCTCTGGTGATGTGTTGAAACTGAGTCATGCCACGAAGAATTGAAGTGTTTGTGCAGACAGTCATCAGTTCTTGATGGTCTTGTACAGCTATGGTGTAGTAGAGATCTGGTGAGAACACTTGAATAAAGAATATGACCTTAGTTATGTCTTTAAAAATATAAAATCTCAAATTCAGGTGGAGAGAATGGTTAAAATTATTGCTTGGAGCATTGCTTTGCTCTAGCTTAATTTTTGTTTTTATCCTTGATGATGTTTTTATCATAGGTCTAGGAAAAGTTCAGAATTGTATTGCTAAAGCAATTTTAAGAACTTGAAGCATATACTTGTTACCAAAAAAGTCTAAATATAACAAATATATTATTTAAAAGCAAGGAGCTTTTTTCAAATTGCACATATCTTGATGTTTTACTTTCAAGTGTATGGCTCCTTCTGTTTTAAATGAAGAATTCTGGTCTTAAAACTACAGCTTAAGAGGGCCACATTATTGAACTTGAAGCACGTTAAGAAAGTCACCTAAAAGTCAGAAGACAGTTCAACTTTTATTAATCAAAGATAGATTGTAGCAGTTTGTTGGTTGAACCAAGGTGGGAGGATTTTTTTATTTAATCCTAATTTTCTCTTTGGGTTTTATGTTTCTGTATATATGTGCAAATATTATGACTTACTATTGCATTGGTCAGATGGTGCAATTAACACTGGAATCCAGAATGCTAGGATCTGAATACCTGTAGATGAAGCCACTGTCTAGTTGACCTGGTTAGAAGATGAATAATACATTGAAGATATTTGTGTTTTGTGATGCAATTAAGTATAGATAGTATTATATATGTGTATATACACTTCTTAAAACTATAATTTATATTTATCATCATCATTAGGCTAGGGAAGCTTGCAAAGGGAAGAGAAGCCTTTCTTCCATCTTACTTGATGATATCAAAACTGTGAAAAGTAATTACACAGATTAGAAGAATATCTCAGGAATTTCTTAGTTAGAGATCAGCATTATTTTCCTTTGATGGCAGACAGAATTCCAGTGCTTTTTATAAATGAGATTAAACTAAGGAGGAAATGCAGCAACAAAGAAAACAAAAGCCAAGAAACAGCTAAAACTGTAATACTGAAATTTCTAGAAGGTAGCAGTTTCAGCCCTTTACATAGATTCAGTTTCTGCTTGGCATTTTCTCTGAGTAGAACAAAGCAAAAGATGATGATCTACAAACAGTGGTATGAGAACTTCTCCTAGGTCAGCAGATCAGTAAAAGGGGCATGCACAACTGTTTATGAAAGTGTAAGTAGGCCAGCCTTTCCAAGCATAGATGAGATTGGTAATTTTCTCATCCTTGCCCCAAATACAATTCAGCTGTTGAAGTAGGGTGCCAAATCGTCATGTAGTACACAGCTTTGGAATACACCCTCCTTCTGCTATGTTATGCTAAGTAACAGCATTTTAACTAAACTTATTTGTAGCAGGGAAGAGGTGATGATGCTTCCACACATGATAAATGTTGTGCATGACAAGCTGACTTTTTAAAAAGTATCTTTTTGGTGCTTTTGTAGTCTGGCTTCTTGACACTAATTCATTTTTTTGGGGAGATTTGTATTCTTTCTTCCTTAGCCTGTTTTCCAAAGAAAGCTGGTTTTAAATGATTTAACATTCTATTCATCTGCCTTCTCTATCCCTTCAGGTAACTTTTGAATCCATTGATAAATCAGCAGCTAGATAGCTGCTCCATGTGTCCCAGTTGAGGGGGAAATGAACCTTTTTCTTTGTTTTGCTGTTGTACAGACTACTCAGGCTGTCCTCAGGCTGAGCAGGCTGTGCCCAGCTAGCAAGCTGGACAAATATGTACTAGGAGAAGTGCCAGGGGGTGATCCTGGATGTATGAAGGAGCTGGGGCATTGTGCAGTAAGGAGCATAGGAGGAAGCTGGAGCTATGCCAGGGGCACAGGGATCACTGAATTGCTCAGGTTGCAAGAGAACTTGAGTGGTCATCTAGCCCAGCCTTTTGCTCTAAGCTGAGTCAACATTAAATACAGCCAAGGTTGCTCAGGGCATTGTCTGACTGAGTCTTAAAAACCTGGAAGGTATGAGAGTCTACAACTTTTTTGTGCAAAGTGTGCCAGTATTTAATCATCTTCATAATGAGGAATTCTTCTCCATATGCAGTCAGAACCTCTAGTGTTTCAGTTTATGGTATTTCTTTCAGGGATCCTTAATAAAGAGTCTGGCTCAATCTTCTCAATGACCTACCTCTCCCTTAAAGACTTCTCTAGGCTAAAGAACCCTCAGATCATCCTCATATAAGTCATATGCTCCAACCCCATAACTGTCTTGGTGACTTCTGGGGCTTTAAGTGTTTTCAAGGCTTGTACAGGGTGACCCAAAATTGATTTCAGTATTCTAGATGAGGGCTGAGTTTAAAGGAATAATTTGTTTCCTTGATGTACTGGTTACTGTTGATCTACCATTTTGCTGTTGATACAGATTACTGCGCTGCTAGTCTTCATTGTTGCCAGGATGCACTGCTGAGTCCTGGTTAGCCTCCTGACCACCAGGCTCTGATGTGCTTTCCATTAGTGTTGTGGCTCTGATAGGAAGCTCACAGCCCATATTGTGACATATTGTTAATTCCTTTGCATTTGTCCTTCTAGAATTTCATGAAGTTCCAGTTGGCTGCTCATCAGGTCCTTCTGACCAGCATGACTCAGTGTGGTGCCAGCTGCAGACTTGATGGGAGTGCTTTGTGTCTTCCCCCTCCAGGTCCCTGAGACGCATACAAAAAAAGGAAAAGTCCCAGCACACACTCCTGAAGGGCTACATTTATAACAGGCCTCTGGGTAGTTTTCTGAACTTTAAAATACTGTGTTGAAGAGTTTCAGGAGTAGAAAGTTACTGGCATATTGAAGAGGCTGATGATGAGAATATAGGACAAGAATCTTTAGGAACCAGTCATCTTGGAGAATAGTCCCTTGATTATGGGTGAATGTCTGATGAGCTGAATAAGCGACAAACTATATAATGGTTGAATTTACTTAGAACAACAGCCTTAAAATTAGGAAAACCTTTACTGTGGAAAGCCCAAAGTGGTGATAGTTCTTCACTATGAAAGGATTGTGTTTGTTCAGATTGGTAGCTGTAGTTACATTGCTGAAATTCAAAGAATTATTATTTTAATAATTACTCATTCATACCCTTACCTGGAATACTTGGCAGAATATTCATCTCAGACGTGTTTCCCGGATGCTAGTTAATTACATTTGCCTTCTTACTTGCGTTTTACTTTTTAGACTAGGGTTTTTTTTTTTGATAGCTTTGCTTACACATCTTTGCATAATACAATGGTGCATGCTCAAGTAGGCCTTGATATTGCAAGTCTGACTTGCACAAATAGCTTGTACCAATATGAATAGTCTTACCGACTTCAAGGACTTAATTTGCATGAGTAACAGTTGCAGCGTGGGGATCTGAATGTGTATGCCTGCTTTCCATTACACGTTCAGCTCTCAGCAACTTCAGCAGAGTTCCATCTCTATTACAGGAGACAAGTTGGGCCCCAAGAAAGATGTAATTTCTTTCCACAATAAAGCAGAAATCAGTTAAAAAGCGTATGTGCATATTGCTAAAATCCTTCAGGTAACGCACACAGTGTGCAGTTGGTGGTGGCTTAAGTTAACTGAAGAGATAATTTTCTTAATGGCTCTTTGAAGTTGTTAATATCGGAATTACATGGCACAGGGCGCTGGGAAGCGCAGGAATGGCGTGCTCTAGTGATGCAATAAAACACGCATTGAAGTAGACACAGCGGATCAGAAGACGAAGGGGAGACGGGCGACGGAGGGCCGCGGTATCCATGACCGCGCCGGGCTGTCGGTATTATTTCAGCGCGGCCGCCGCAGCGCCCCCAGCCGGCAGTGTCGGCGCCCTCCGCCCCGCCCCGTTGATGGAGCGGCCGCATCCCGGCGCTGACAGAAGCCCAGGGTGATGGTGAACGCTGCCAGCTCGCCTCAGATCACATCATGGAAATAACAGACGTGTACATCCCCGTAAGACCGCTGCTCACTTGTTCGCCCTTATTTTTTAGACGTGTGACGGTTTCTTGCTCTTGAATTTGGCCACAAAATGCCTTGCAAAACAAATACTCATTCTTACGCCTCTCAGGTTTGTATGAGCTTGGAGAAGCCTCCCACACATGAGGATTACTTTTGTAATTAGCCACTCAGGAAACGGGTTCCACAATATTCTCAAACTAATTTCCTGTGCTGTTTTGTACATATCAAAAGAATATTCACAAGTATTTTTAAAAGTCTTGTGAAAAACTGAATCAGTGTCATTAGAGTGTTAACCCCCTTGTGGTGGGTCAAGTCCAAGAGTCCATACAAAATGCAACTGCTGATTTTTTTATATGTATTTTATATATATATGTACGTATATATTTACATATATTTGTGTGTGGACACAGAGTTTTATATCCAGAGTACTGTTCCACTGGCACTAGTTAAATCTATGTCTTTGTGGGGGTATAGCTTAGATTAATATCTACAAATCTATATCCAATAGTCAGGAATTATTTTGATGCATTTAGGAGTTCTTATGAGTTACCCATAATCTTGTTTCTATAGCTCAGGTGTTTTCTTAATATATTAATACATTAGACTGTAGAGAGTTTGCTTTTCGTATAAACTTAGCACAAAATACCAAACATCCAAATAACTACAAATACGACTTTTAGCAGTGCTTGGGAGACAAATGTTTTTTCTTAATAACTGTTGTTAATTTGACTTTGTTTGTATTTAATTAATAGTTTTTTTCCATAAACAATTTTTATTATCACTAGTATGCCAGTAGCGTAGGCTAAAGTATGTAAGCAACAGTATGCTTTGGGCTGCAGCCTCATCTCATTGACACTGAAATTAATCTGCACTATTGCTTCTGAAAATAAGGGAATTGCTTTGTCTTTGTAGAACAACTCAGAATTCGAATTGTATATGCTTTATTTTAATATATGAGGATAAGCTTTCATAAAATTTCTTATGCTTAAATTTCTAAGTGGTTAAAAAAAAAGCTCCTATATCTCTCTCAAACTTCGAACTGTAGTCACACCTCTTTTCAAGGGGTCATGAATGTATCTCCAAAGCTATATAAATACACTGCTGCAGATTTTTCTGTTCAGGAATATGAAGTTGTGACTTTATGCTCCTTAGAAAGGTGTCTTTTTTTAATGGGGGGTAAGCTAATTCTCCTTTGTTTTCTTTTTACTTTAGCTAAAAAACTTGGAATTACTGATGTGCCAGCTGAAGTGGTTACTTTTATTTCCCATGCAACACAAAACAGATTAAAAACAGTGATAGAAAAATTAACAATGATAACCCAGCACCGGATGGAATCGTACAAAGTAAGTGTACAAAGAAAGATATTCTGTATGTTACAGAATGATGCGATGAGATGCTGTTTTTTCATAACATACGGTAGATGTTTTGTGTCGTTTTCTGTGCAAAGTGTGTTTTAAACGCAGGTTTGTCCACCTCGGCAAATAGAAGGTTGTGTGGCATGGTAGCACTGTTTGCCAGATCTGTCTTCCTTCTGTATGACAGAATTATGTTTTCATCTTCTTTGCTAAAGTGTCTAGCATGGAGCATCTGTTAAGCTATTTCTGTTCATTGATTGTGAGTAAGATTGTTGATTCTTGATGTCTCTTTTTCTCACCAAGGTATCCTTCAGTTGGATCAAAATTGTTTCATTATAAAGGAATCTATGGTAAATTTACATATCCTTGTCTGTGACAAGTATTAATTTTTACAGAAGCTACCAATCTGTCTTAAACCAGCAAATAAATTTCAGTTGCAAATTCTGCAATGTAATTAAACAATTATGCTCTGTTTAAAAGCACATTTCAAGATAAAATGCTACCTGATCCCATTGTTAGTGACTGAATTCTTAAAGAAAATTAGAATTATATAGATATATTAAACCAGGGGGGAATTTTAAGTAATACTCTGCAAACCAGCTTGAAGTTGAAATAAAGCAAACATATTTATTGATAAATTTGAAATATCCTAAATAAGATGCTAATAGCTGTTAAACTGGTGTAAAAGCAAGATTACAATAACGGTTGGTGTATGTTATGTCTAAGCTGTTTAGATTTCTTCAGCATATATATATATATATATATACATTGAATAGTTCTGGTTTAGGGCTCTTTTGCTTTGGGGGTTTGAATGTTTGATTGTTTTTGACCTTGAGTGAAAGCCTGGCCAAATAACTTTGGACTGTACCTTTGCCCACCTATTTCCCAAACCTGAAACACAGTTGGACTAATCACATGTGGCATTTTTGAGAAAAATTAACTAGGATCTATGACTAGAATTGACATTACTGTGATAAATAAATTTAAAAAAGCCCGAAGTCCACTATGCCTGTTTGCAGTTACATCTTTCCTTTGAATTGATAAATACATTCTACGATCTTGGATTAACAGTAAATCTCTTTGTTTCTTCCCAGTATTCTTTTTCAGCTACAGCAGTGTTAAATCCTTCTTCTCCCTAGGATGGCATCTGAGAAGAAAACAATTTGCTTAACCTGTGCTTAGCCAAAGATGCATTTAAAGGTTCTTAGGGGATAACCACAGTGTTGTCTCCAGTTTTCATTGTCTTCTGTATATTTCTTGGTTAATGATTTTCTTTGATTCATAGCATTACAATCAGAAAGGAGAATTTTAAGCAGATTAGTACGATAGAAGTAATGCGAATAACTTATTGTTCTGACTGACATTCTGAGTGTTCACCCTGTTGATTGTCATAAATTCTTATTGTTTATTGGGTCCTAGCAAAGCTTCCATGCTCTTAGTTGTCATAAAGTTCCTCTATTTTAATAGTAATTGAAAGCTTATTTTCAACTGAATTTTTAGCTTTAATGCTTTTATTTTTTGATGCTGCATCTTAATCATGTCTGTTACTAGTTCAAGATGAGTACAAATACAGGTACTGTATATTGTATAAATACCAGGCTTATGTGCTATAACTAGGATTGTTTAGTAATAAAGTTGAGGATCCTTTTAATTACTGTTTGCTTTAACTCTTTGATGTCTCTCTTGCTGATAAATCAGTCCTTGTTTTTTCAGTTTGCTTAGATATTAATTAAATTTAGCTGCATTATTAACCACAGGCTGGCTGCATTCCCCTGAGCTTAAAAAAAATTGTAATTTTATTTTTTTTATTGTTAGTACAGCGGGAGCATTTTAAGTTATAGCACCCATAGTCTTGTTTAAATGCATAGTCTTGATTAAAACACTTTATAAGACACTGGTTTTATTTTATAGGATGATGAGTGGCATGAACAATCTACAGATGTCCGATCACAATTAAAGTTTTTTGAACAGTTGGAGCGTTTAGAAAAGCAAAGGAAAGATGAACAGGAGAGGGAAATCTTGCTGAAGGCTGCCAAGGTATCTGTTTTACTCTATTTTTTTAAACTACTTAACAATTCATAGACTTTAAACATTTATTTAATTTCATTAAATCTGTTTCATAAATACTTTTTTTTTTCTTATAACAAAAAGATGTCGTGACATTACAACTTAAATTCGTTAAGTCATACTGTCTTATCTGTGATGACTATAGACCTGTCCAGCTGGAACTCTTCTGTATTTTTCAAGATACAGCTCTGAATTTGAGGCGTTCTTGGGAATGTAGGAGACAATGGCTAACATTTTCAAAATAACATGGTGAAATAATTTTCACAATTGCCTTTGAAATTTAATAGATGCCAGGGTTTCTGTGCCATTTGAAAATCGTAGGCTGCACTTCTGGTATTTAAAAACAATTCAGTGAACTCTTATGGACTTTTATTTTATTTTATTTTTTTGTGGTTTTTTTGTTGTTTGTTTTTTTTTTTTAAGGCTGCTTCCTTCCTGAGTTACAAATTTCTCTTATTTTAGAAAAAGTTTTGTTCATTTATTTATTTTAATTTAAATACTCTGTGTCCCACTTGGTGTTCCTCCTCTATGTAAGTGCATTATTTTATTGATCCATGCCTGTCTTCAGTTAGCTATTGGTTCTTCTGGACTTGTTCCTTTTTACTTTAATTCCAAAAGCTGAATTTTTAAACTAAGATAATACTCTTTCATGAGCATACAGTTATAGATAAAACCTCCTGTTTGTAGCTGAAAATTTAATTATATATATCATATCAAACTGCAAATAACTTTATCCATTATCCATCTCAATTTTAATTGCATTTTCATTGAATTATTTATTGTGTATTCTGAAGATATAATACAGAACAAGTTAATGCTCAGTGGTATGATTCAGCATCCTGATTTTGTGGCATTGATGTTCATAAATTAAGGTATTTAGAAAAAAACAAAACCAAAAAACCTTCAAAAAATAAGGTACCCTTGCTTATATTGGAAATTTATTTCTCATTCACTCTTAGTTTATGACTGTTCACATTGCTAAGTATTCCACAAACTTCTACGTAAAGTATATAATCTTTAAATGTTTAGACTGAAAAAAGGTAAGTAATGCTTATTTAAAAAAAAAAAAAAGTAGTATTTATTTTTTATCCTGTTTCCTTCATTCAATGAATACATCTTGATGAATCGTGTTTTCTGTGTATCTTGCTGCTTGTTTGTTATGTTTGTTGTGGTTTTTAATGGACATTGAGGAAAATACAGTAGTTTGTAATCCTTCAAAACATTTTCCCTGACTTCACGAAACCTTATATATGCTGATCTCAAGTTGGATGAGATGACCTCTCCTGTTGTCCCTTCCAACCTGAATGACTTCACGATTTGATAATCTTTGTGAGTTGTTTGTTTCTTTTAGCCTTGAATAATCTCCTGTGAAGTCGAAATTTAGGAAATTAATACATGGTCAACATATTTGATTACTGTAGATGAAGGAGCAAACTAAAGAATTCTACAACAAACAAATATAAGAATGTCCTATTTGAAGAAGTTTTATTAATTCATAAACCAGTTTTATAATCAGAAAGTGATAGGTGGCAGCTTGGCGTAACTACATAGCATACTGGAAAAATATCTGAAGGTGTTAAATAACCAAAACCAAACCATAAAGTAGCCATGGAAGAGCAATGCTGACTGATTGGTATGAATGTTCAGAAAGAGAAGTTAAAGGTATTGTGAACCTTTTTGGGAGACGCTTATGCAATGTTGTGATCTAAGTGAAAATGCAGATTTGGAACTGGATTTACATTGATAGCGACTTCTTTCTGGATTGTTCGTCTGGCTTTCAGCTGTTCTGTTCTGAAGGATTGATAACCTATTGCAGCACTTATATAGGACATAATTTGGCAAAATATGGTCAGATTACAACTTTTTATTTGAAATAATAGGTTTTTCATTATTTCCTTTGAACCTATGGTGCTGCTCAAACTTAAGACCACACGTACAATAATATCAGTAACTATTGAGATCTTTATTCTGAATTTCTATGTACTTACTCCTTACTCAGGATTTAGAATTTTCTGTCTTTTATGAACTTGCCTAGTGGTGTAAGGAGATTGAGGTCTTTGTGGAAAGAATGCACTAATTGTAATGACACAGGTATTATCTGGACGCAGTTAAAATCTGCCCCAGCTGTCCTGATAATTGTGACAAAGTTCAGTAATCATTTCATGTCTGTTTGTGGACTGGTGGTTGATATTCGTGTCTGCAAAAAGGGTAATAGTTAAACTGTATCTGGAGTCTGAAATACCCACTATGCAAAAAAGTCTTTACCCCAGTCATGGCATCTTTATCACCTTGACAGTGTTGTGTGTTTAAAGGTTAAAAAACTTCGGATTTTAAAATTAAATTTCTGATTTTTTTTCTGAAGATCCTTATATCTAAAAATCAGATTTTTTTTTTTTATTTATTTATAACTGCAGCGTCTTAATGTGCCTTTCAGATGAACAGATTTTTTTGTGTGTGTGTGTTGTACATGTTTTGGTGTGTTATTTTGCAACATACTTCTAAAGTTACTCAGCAGAGTGATTTTAGGAAGAATTTTTAAATTGCCTGCTAGTGGTATCTCTGTTCTGTCTCTTCTGTGAAAATTCTGTTTTTATTATTTACACTTTGGAGATTTGTTAACAGCCAAAGTCCAGGTTTTTGACAAAGAGTAAGACAAGGAAATGTTTTGGCTATTGGAATGGTCGGTATTAAATAATCAAACTTAACAAAATAATCAACTGAAAAGATGATGAAAAAACCAAAGGAATAGCTTGAAATGAAATGGGAGTCAGCATGAGTCTTTGGGAAGCCTGGAAACCAATTTGGTAATTTTGCATTGTAATTCAGCAAGGGGTAAGAAAGTATTGGGTTTGCAGGTGTTGTTGTTTTGGGTAGTGGGTTGGTTTCTTTATGAGGAGAAAAGAAAATTTGACACTAGTGTTCTGATTGACCTGCAACCATAATTTCAGTTGTTATAGTAGGATTTGATTGCAGAATTTGTAAGCACCCAGATGGGGTTGATTTTGTTTCAGAAAATGTTTCTGAGAGAAAGATATAAAATTGGATTGGAAATAGACTCAAAGTTAGGTTCCAAAAAGGATTTAAAATTTTTGCCAATCTGAGAAAAGTCACAGTCCAAGTTAAAACTAAGTGCGAAGCTAGAAGAGTATCTTTAAAGCAAAATAACAGTATTATTTGGCTTGTTGAATGAGAGAATATTACAAAATTTTACTTGCCTTACCTGGTAAGTACTAGAGAAATAGAAACTCCATCCCACAGTTTAGAGAAGAGTGACTCATGTTTGCATTTCAGCAAGGTATTCTGGGTGGAGACACACTTGATAGGAAAGGAACAATCATACTATGCTATAGTAGCAATGCAACACACAATTAACAGTTACTTCTGGATTATCTTCCTGATAAGTGAATAATTGGGTAAACCAAAAATGTCACAGGGAAGGGCTGTCTTGAACACATATGTATGAACACAACGTATGAACACATACATTGAGTGCAGTTTCTTTAAGGGGTATAATCAGCTCTTCTCCCTTATTTGTTTTCCTAGTAAGAACCCACTAGCTGTTGTTTCCACGTGTGTGCAGAAGCAGAGATCTTTTGAATGTGTCTTTGGTGATGTAAATGAAATTACAAGAAGAGCTAAGGAAAGTCTTAAGACTGCAAAAAGGTCAAAACCCAGACTAAAATCACTTGAGGGGTTTACGTTTGACATGGTGTGTGCTGTTTGGGGTTTCTTAAAAAAGAAAAACCCGAAATCATCAGTCTTGCTACAATAAAAGATATGTTCTTTGCTACTTTCATAGCTATTTCCAAAACCTGGAATATGCAGGCTGTATGTGTCAAACTGAATGAGGTTCTGAGCTAATAATTGAAATATTTCCAGCAGCAGGAGGAATAGGAGATAGTACTTGATTTTGTTTTTTGGTTGATTGATTTTACTTCTGAATTAATTTTTTGAGAGGGTAATACTTAATACAGCGAAGAGATGCAGCTTAGGGTTGCCCAGGTTTTCAGACAAAGCTATTTTCTATGATATAATCTATATAATAAAGTGAATCATGATAGAATTACTGTGTTAATTCATCCACTGAAATAGGGTAAATACCTTATTATTATCAGATTAATTTTGAAAACTCATTTCATATATATATATATATATTCCATTAGTCTATTATTGTAAGTGTTCTGTATTAGTAACACAAGCCTGTCAAGTTTTAGGGTCTTAACTCCTATGAGAGTCGTATTTCTATTCTGTAAAAAGAATAATTACGTAAGTAAATCAAAATTGTTTAGTGTTGTTTGCGAAGTTAATTGATGTTTATGAATGATAGTGATCTTTATAGTACCATAGGCTGAAGAGGTTTTTTATTGGAGAGAGATCATTGACCTTGGGCAATGCAGATTTCCTTTCTTGAAGGGGATGCCTCTTTGAGCCATAGATGAGTTCAGTCATCATGCCAATTAAATACTTTTCCTCTCTTCTGAGAGTACAGTGGATGTAATGCAGTTTTCTGTGAGAAGTACTGAATGGAAACTTATAACTCAGTTCTGATGTGAAGAGAGCAAAGAGGGAATTATTGTGTTGAGATAATTTTCTGAATTGTTAGAGATCTGTTACTGCAATTTTAATGATTTTAAAATAAATCAGTTTTTTAGACCTCCATTCCTGCATTCCACCTCACTGTGGTCATAGCTCTGAATAGGGTTTTACCCTCAGCTATGCTGCTTTTAACTTTGCTTTCACATTAGCTTTGTTAATAAAAAGTGAAAGTGTTTCATGTTGCCAATTTAATTTCTTTAATTAAAAGTGAAAGTTATAAGCTGGTACAGCCCTGGGTGAAGTTCTAATGTCATCAATGGGGAAAAATAGGTTTAAAATTGGAACTGTTGGCACAGCAGTGACTCTCAATAGTACAGCACCTGCAGTTGTGACTCTTTCTTTAATGAAAAAGGATGAATTTGAAGCATTAAAGACTCCCAGTGTATGTAGTGGGAAAGGGGAGTAGTTATAAGTGCCTTAACTGGGATCGGATGTTGCTAAGTGCAGCAGACATGTATCTAGGAGGAGAGATCTTGTGAGATGTTTTCTAACACAGGGTTAACAAGCTGAGACTTTGAAATCATTTTAAATCTGATAGGAAACACTTTTTGTTAGTGGGACAAAAAATGTAAGGACATTTGTAACAAAGCCTCTTTGACATCACAAATTACAACAAAATACTGGAAAATGGTCACAGTTAAATACAGTAGAAGGGCTGTTAGTCTACACATCTGCATAGATATACAAAATACCCTCCAATTTTAAGAAGAATCGCTGCATATGTTTAAGTAGTATGTGAATAATGGATACCTTTATTTAAAAAATACTGTTACTTTCTAATTTAAGAAAATTCTGTGAAATACAAAATCCCCTTCTTAAAATTACACTATTACAGGTGTCATTGGGTGACTTTGTGGTATTTGTCCTTAAAACAAGCAAGGAGTAAAGCTGAGGTTTGAAACATTATGAAGTTTGGTAACATGTAAATGAGCCTCCATATTTCTAATGTGTTTTGAATATGCACATTTAACATACACTGCTTTTCATACTTTGAAAGTTTAATATTTTCATAGGCCTAATGTGATCTATGCAGTTTTCAGATAACTAAGATAACAAGTTCTTTAACACAAAGCATTTTCATTCTTAACAATTAAAATATCAGGCTGTCTGGTCTAATAAAAATGGCTTGTGTTTGGGATTAATATTAACAAACCTGGTTTGGTGAATAAGTTCTTAGTAGGAGATGGCATTTGATGTATTTAAAAGTATATTATATGGTTATGATTAGTCCTAGGTTTTTCTAAAATGATAATGGGAAGCTACCTTGCTTCTAAAGTTGTTTATTCAGCAACATGAAAATATATTACACAAACCCAGCTTTATTTAGAGATCTAGACATGAAGATTAGAGAGCGGAAAGGAAAGGAGTTGTAATAAAGTCCTTTAACCTATTTGAGTCTGGGGGTTCAGTGATTGGTGGGCGTTTCCAAAGCTTTAGAGGAAGGAAGCATTGATGTATTAAAATATTTTGAAAAACTATGTTTCAAAAAACAGGTGAGTTGCAGCATGTTAAGATTTGGATGTTAGAGGGAAAGGAGAAAACAAGAAAAAAAACAAAAATATAAGAAGATACTGAAAAAAAATTAAACTGAAATTTCAAAAAAAAAGAATGATTAATCAGTAGCTTGTCAGAAGGATAAAATGTTAATATAATTGATGAGTGAAAATGGTGGCACAGAAACAAGCACTACAAGAGCTGGGGAGCAGCAAGATTATTCGAACTCTTCAGAGGAAGCAAGAGACGCTTATATGTGGAAAGGAGTGTAAAGAGAAGCTAGTGACATTTTTAAAGTTTATCTAAGTACCTCTGTTAAGCTTGACATTTTTGTTTGCTTGTATTTGCATTAATCTGTGTTGCATTGACTTTGAAGAAACCTTTTATAATTTGCTTAAGATCATAAAGAATTAGTAAAGTAGTCTTTGTTTATACTTTACACATTTTAGCCTCCATATGCTGACTTTATTTCTGAACCTTACTGCTTTGCAGACTGGCATGGTAGTCAGCAGGAAGGTATTTTAGTCTTAACAATCTGTTAAAAAACCCAAAAAAAACTATTAAAATGTGTCTGAACACAAAAAGAAACAGAAAATGACAGTTAAATTCTTAAGTTTTTTACTTAGTTATACCAGTAATAACTTATCCAATATAAAGTTGGGATTCTATTTTTTGAAACAAAGCTCCTTGAAAAGGCTACTTGGTGTGGGTTCAAGCAAGAGCTAGGAACTCATTGCATTATTCTGAATATAAAAGTAGACCTACCTTCACCTTCAGTCTGAGTTTGTATATGTAAGCATCACCTGCTATTTTAAATCTTCCTCACTGAAAAATTCCATGTACTTAATATCAGTCAGAAGCTGAGGACCTGTTTTCACCTCTGCAGTAATTCTGATTATTTACTGTGAGTGAGCTGGAGGTTACACAGAGTAGATCATATGTTTTTTTTTGTCTGCTTTTGTGTTCTGCTTTTTCAGAGTGCCGTGAATTCCAGATCTACTTTTATTTGGTCAGTTTCTGGAATGGGGTGGGGGGAAGGCCCAACTTTTAAACGTGTTGTAAGCTGTAGCACTTTCAGAGTTGCTCCTTCACTTACAGAGTCCAGGAAATTGCAGTGTTACTTTGCATCTGTTGCTTTAATTTTTCTTACAGTGTCCCCAAACAGAGTGTAGATTTGGTGTGTTTTCCAATTCTATCTTGTACAAGTACAACTACTTTCTAAAACTTTCTTGTCAAAAGTTGGTAACAATATTAGAAGTCTTAGTTTGATTCTCCCAGGACACCCTGCTTTCTCCTTAAGCTGAAGTGCTTTTAACTTGTACATTGCATTTGGCAAGTGATTCAGCTTCATACAGTAGTATAACAACACTGTACTGCTTTCACTGAGACTCAGAAGGCAATAGAATTTCATTGCACATTTATAAATTTATCATCAAAACCCATGAAAGAGCTAAATATGATTTTCCATACATGATGCTGGAGAAACTGAGGCACGCAACAATTAACTGTCATCACAAAATGACAGAGCAAGGACCTGATTCAGCTTGTTTCATAAATACTCACCTGAGCCTATCTCCTGGATAAGGAACTCACTGAATGAGGTTTTTTGTTTGTTTGGGTTTTAACCTAAAAGGTATAAACATAATCACGGTCTTAGTAATTGCTGTACTGAATAGAGATCTGGCAGATCTACGTATTTAATGAAATGCCTTTTTGTTCTTTAAATATTAGCTAGATCATAGAATCATGGAATCAGAGTGGTTTGGGTTGGAAAAGACTTTAAAGATCACCTAATTCCAACCCACATGCTATGATCAAATTATCTACATTTCTCTTATTGTCTGACCACAGCAGTTGGAAGGAATCTCAGTCTGAGTTAAGTTGGAATTCCTTTCTTTGTTGGCACTGCTACAGCATTGAGAGTCTAATCTACCAACGGGTTTTAATTTGTCATTACTTTACTCCATCCTGTCAAGCTGCCTTTTATACCAACAGGCACAAAATCACTTGTAGCTGGTGGTGGAAGATGAAGCTAATATGCATAGCGGAAAAGTAAAGCATATCTAAAAATCTCATTATTGTTTAATTTGGCCATGTTTTATCATCACTGTGTTTTATATGGGTGGTATATTAGCTGAAAAATAATCCTACTTTAAGAAAAGCCCAAACAAACATGAAAAGAGGATAGAGAATTCAGTGTCATTGGTGCCCTGTATGCCAGATCATAGTCAAGGTTCTCTCCAGATATATCAACAATACTGTATTTCCTCTTACCCTTAAAACCTATCTCCCATTGGTTTTCTTCATGGATTTTTTTTAACTTCTGAGCAGAATATATTATGAAAATTTAAACAACGGGGGAAAAAATATCTAAGTTTGCAAGCTAGAATTCTTTCAAGTTTTAGGCTTGTCTTCAGCAAAGAGACAGAAAGGTAGATAGGAAAGGGCATAGAGATTCTTACTCCTTTAGGAGTTGTGTAAATAGTATCACTTTAAATGTCAAAAAAAGGCCAAAATAAAACAATTACATTTTTAAGATATCAGGGACAAAAGTTTTCCATGGGTGTCACAGATTTTATTGCAGCTTCTTACAGCTTTTCATGCAACCTTTTCTGAAAACCGACAAATCATGCCATTGAAAAGTATAATGTATATATTATCTATGCCTCAAGTTTTGAATTCCATCAATTTGAATATGCCTAGTGAGCATAAATAAGAAGTTAATAGTTTTAACATATGGTTATAAACTAGTTTGTATCCCAGGAAATGTACAGTTATGTATTGTTATTGTAATTAAGCAGTTATCCTTAATGGTATTTTAGAGCTATTGTGTTTGGTTTTGAATGAAAATATTAAAGTTGCCATTTGACAATATTTCTCCAGTTTTAAAATTTTTAAAAAAATTTAAAAAACCCATTATACTATTAGTAGTGAATGAATGAATTTAACTGAAGCATGTTGGTATGTTGTATTCAAAGCAAGCTCATACAGCTAATAACAGCTGTATTATGAGGATCTACTGTTTGGGAGGGTGACTTTGCAATTCTCTACCAACAGCTGAATAAAAGCTTAGTTGAAAACAGTAGATAAATTTAAAATAAGTGACTATAAGGAGTTTAAATTAAAAAGTTCAGGTAATAGAAAGGGTGTCACTTCTGCTCTTGAATTTGTGTTAGATAATTGAAATCTAACCTGTATGCAAACTTTGACAAAAACATGTTGGTTTTTTGGTGTGGTGTTGTTTTGGGTTTGTTTTGTTTTGTTTTGTTTGGAGTTTTGGTTGTTGTTTGGTTGGTTGGGGTGGTTTTGTTGGTGTTTTTATTGTTTTGTTTTTCTTTAAACCAAGGGTAGCTCTTACTTGCAATTGAATATTTAACAGTCTTTTGGGTAAGGCCTACAGGTTTAAAATTGTACTTCTGTGAATTTAAGCATCCCATCTTTGACACCTTGTATCCTGTTCCCCTTTCTTTGTTATTTTTTTTACTTACTGCAACAGATGAGGGGTTCTTAAACCATCTGTTAACCTTTTTTCCCCATTTTTTTAAACATGTAGAGTCGCTCAAGGCAAGAAGACCCAGAGCAAGCCAGACTGAAACAAAAAGCAAAGGAGGTAAGCAGAGCTAGAGATCATTACACTTGACATTTCAAGGCTTGAACATATTAATTTTTTATGCCTTGCTACTTGTATATCGTTAATAAAAATCTGACTAAAAACTTTTTAGGATGTATTTGTTGCTTTGCCTTTGATCTTAATGTTTGCAAACTAATACATTAATACATGTGAAGCCTAAGGAGATTTTATAAGAGAATATTTCCATACATTACATTTTCATTTCCATTTTAGGTAGCTGTAGCTTTTGTTGGGTTGTTGATGACAGCAGCACTAGATTTTGGTGGAAAAATGTATGCCTTTGTCTTTTTGTAAAATGTCACTTTCTCAGAAATGTGCTACTTAACAATTTTGTTCTGTTAATAGTCTTTCAAGTAATGTAATTGCCAGACATTTTGTCTGTGGTGTGATTCAGTGGACTGTTTACTTATCAGTCTAAATTACAGCAATCTAAAAATCACCAAATAATTTCAGTTGAAATTTTGATATGTTATTTGAAGAGTAACAATTTGTGAACTAATGAGTACCTTAATTTGCTGTACGTAAGAGTGGCTGTCCCTTGCTTAAGGCATCTCACAGTTTAGGGTCAGGCTGTAACTTAAATCAGTTAGAGTAAAATATTTATCAGTTGATAGTCATTCCTATTTTAAAGATTTTGCAACATTATTTGCAGCAAACTGATGGTGATTTTTTTATAGCCAGCTTCTTTGGATATATGCACTAGGACGTAATGATCATACATTAGAAAGTAATATATAGAGAAAAATGCATATAACAAGTTTTTTTTGTATTGACCTGTTCTTCCTGTCTTGTTTCCGTGTTGGCAGTATTCTACGATTCCGTTAGCTATACAGATCTTACATATATAAGCATATAACAGTCAAAAAAATTCCAAGTACATATTGTACATGTTGAGATGTCTTTTTTTTTTTTTTTTTTTTTTTTTTTTTTTTTATTTTCATTATGCAATTAAGTAGTAAGATTTGCTGAAATGAGTTCTTGCAAGCATCAGACTGTACCGTAGTGTTTCCAGAGCTGGGTTTGTCAAGCAAGTATTCAAACGAAATAAGTTATTTGGCAGGAAAAGACATAGGATTTTCATACTACTTGAGTTTAGTATCTAGTCAGTGTATGCAAAGGAAGAATCAGGTTTATGAAATACTTGCTGGCAAGTAAAACTTGCTGTTGAGCTGAGAACTAAAACTACCATGCTACTTGGAAGTGAAAGCAAGCTGGAAAATGCTTTTCCTGCTGCCACAGTATTTGCATTCATGGTAACTCTTTTTTAGCCATTGGAAACTTGAGGAAGTCAAGTTAAACAACAGGATTACTAAACCCACATTTTTCTAGTAGTCGGAGAGGTTCTCTTTGTAGCTGTGATTGAAGTCTTGCACTCCAGTAAGTGTAGTTGCTTTTGGTGTAGCTTAGCTGCAGGAGTGCTTCTCTCTTGTGTGAAAATTCAGGTTGTCTGTGTAAGCTCTGTTTCTTACCCACTAGAGGGAGTGACGCTGTGCTGATGTGGATGAAAGTGTATGAAGTGTGTTCTGAGCAATGGCAATAGTGGTATTAGTGAAGAGGTAGCAAATATTTTGGTAGTAACCTAATTAAAAATGCTTAGATCAAACTGGTATGTAATTTTAAAGTAGCGGTGTTCCTGGATATGATAACATGTTTCAGTAAATGCAGAATGAATACTAGGTTTTCTGTGTGAGTGCTGCACCCTATTCTTTTATATAGTAACCCTGCCTTTTTTCCCCACCCTTCTAATGAAAGTGTATAATCTGCTGGCACCATGCCTCTTTCTGAAGTTGAATTTCATTCTACCTGTTTGAAACCATAAGAAATATAAGCATGTCTCTGGTTTTAGTAATTAGCGTTCTAAAGCTCTTTCTTCAGCCGATTTAGAGACTTTCACCTGAAACATTCCAATATATTTAACAAAAATTATTCTTTTGCATCAACTTTTGCAAAGGGGTGTGGGGATGTCTGAAATTGTATTGCCACTGCCAAAATTAAAATTTAAAAAAAAAATAAATTTTGGAATAATTAAAACAGCCTGGAACTGTCCTCTACAAAACTGGTTCTGTGCCAGGTAGAAATGGATGACCATCTAAAACATATAACAAATCTGAAAAAGGAAATATAGTCCAGGATGCTTAATGAAGACAAAAGTCAAAACAAGAAAGTGAAATACTAAAGGAAGTAATACAAAGTATTTAAGAAAGTCTTTTACGTATTAAAAAAAAAAAAAAAAGCTTGTGGAAACATTGAAAAAACTCTAGAAAGCATTGTCTTGGAATGCAAAATAAAGGAACCAATACAAGAATAATAGGACAAAGAGGAAATAAAAACTAGCTTTTTTCCACTGTTTCACTGAGCTTGCACCCTCTAAGAAGTGCCCTTCTTGCTTATTGGTGTCATCAAGAAAATGTAAAGGGAGATTGATGTGTCTTTTGAGCATATTTAAAAATTAATTTAGTAAGGTGAAAGTTATTTTCTGGTTTGTTCTGTAGCTTCATTTTGCTTCATTTATTAGCCAGTCTTCTTTCTACATATTGTTTAAACCAAACTGGCTTAAATCTGATTTAAATTGTGTTTAAATACTTAGCAAAACAAACAGAAAGTCTGTCTACATATGGTCTTATTACAGAGAATAGACATAACAGTGAGGTTTCATTCACACAGACTAGCACTGTTTTAGTTCAGTCAGTGCAAACCCACTCTTATTTCAGTTTGACTTATTTTGTTTTATCATTAACCTGTTTGAAATGGACTTGAGCAAAAGCAGTAGGAGAATGTGCCTGTGGGCATTTTTATTGCTTAAAACTCTCTGTTTACTTTCACACTTCTAAATTGGTGCAGCTTTTTGTCAGTGGACATTATATGATGGTTTTAATGGTAAATCTCTGTAATAAACTAGTGAAGAATATTTTCCATTGAGATTGTTTCTAGGGAAAATGTTGCTCTTCAGCTGTTAGTTGTTGCATTGTTTTTTAACACAAATTTGGAAATGTTTGATTCTCAGTACAATTTAATGTAAGAAATAACATCATTTGTGAGTAGTGCTTACCTCAGGTTGCATGATCTTTCAGATTCAAACTTCTGAAAATGTACTGATTTATGTAGTCTGTTAGAAGTGTGAAAAGTCACAAATATAATTTAAAGAAATTACCAGTTCTCTAATTTCCAGTATAAGGGTCATTAAATAGGTCATAAAACAGGCCATATAACAGATAGGGGGAATAATGGAGTCAACACCTAGTAATTAATAATAGAAATAATCTAAGAGAAAGGCAGGGAAGGCAATATCCTAAACATCCTTTCCATCATGGATATTATTCTACATATTCAGTGTCTGTTGGCTAAAAATCTTTTAATTTAAAAGTCAGATAGTTGAGTTTGATCTTTAAAGATTAACTTGGTTAGCATCTTTGTCATAACCAACCAACAACATTGTATAATAATAAGAACTTAAACCAGACACCATAAATGTCTGGGCATGTATCCAGAACCTAGATCAGTTTAGATAACACTCAGTTGAATCTATTTTCAGATATACTTATTAACCATGCAGGCGAAATCTCAGACCAGTTGATATTCATACCAAAAGTCCTAGTGATCTGAAGAGACAGTCCTTTATATACATTTGTAAGCACAGATATCCCATCTTATTGTTGGATTAGGTCCTTTAACAGTGAAATTTATTTAGATGTATTGCTGTTCTGACTGTTACACTGACTGGGAGCTCTGGGAGTCCTTGCCTCTTCCAGAAGCAGACCTGGGGTAGGTATTTTCCATATTTCCAGAAGGGGTAGTATCCACTGCAGTATCATGGTAAACACTCTGCTTGGGTGCTGTCCTTCCCCTGGGTCTGCAGTGTCTTCTGTAACAAGAGCCTCACTCAGCTGTGTTTCAGATTTTTAACTGTATCTTTTTCTGAGTTAGATGCACAGAAACATCTGGACTGTGAGCGTATAGAGGTCTACAGAAAGCCATACAAACCTCTGATTAAAAATAAGAATGAACTATGTATGATGTATGATGTATTTCTTCTGTGGCTCTAACACTGCCTTAGAAATTGTGAATATCACATAAAAAAAGCAAGTTGGCAAAATTATTTAACTCCAGCATTATATATTTAATAGATTATGAAAACAATTTAGCTTCAAATAGTTTCTTGTCACCACATTAATATTTATGTATCAACTCAGTAGGAGTGGTTTCTTTTAAAATACTTAGTTTACTGCAGTTACCCTATTTTTGTAAGGTGTTACTGAAAATGAAAAACAAATGAGAAGTATTTTGTTTTCTTCAAGTTCGCTTATTCCCCTTTTTTGCAAAACCAAAGTCCTTAAAGAATGTACTAGTAATGCAGTATCTCTTGTGATGAGATGTCTGAAGGAGTTTTTTATTTTATCAAGCCTGACATAAAAATATTGATTCAGAAGCAACAATCTTCTCTTAAAAGTGTTTCTTATAAAACATTCCACTGAGAAATGGAGTGCTTTGACAGAAATGAGTTTAAATTAAATTTTCAGTTAGCTCTGTAACCCATCTGAGGGTCAGTAGGTAGAAAGAAGGAAAAGCTAGGAATATGATACCTGAAGTCATCATAGTGCAACATCTAGGCAATAATGATTCCTCAGAACTGAGTTATTCCATACATAATTTTCTGCATCAGGTTACCAAAGCTGTAACTGTGATGCAGAAGGAATGCAGGCATTTTTGTCAGTACATGTAGAAGGTTAGATAACAGAGTTACTTTGTGTTCAGTCTCCCTTTACCGCAGGTCTGTTGTTTGTACCCAGAAAAATGCTTCAGATAAGTGTTTAGACTGTTCTGGTACTGTCTAAGCCCATTCAACACTGCCATGGATTTGGCTTTAGAGTAAAAGTTTTTCCTGGAGTCATAAAGTTGTTACAGTAACTTCATATGTTTGTATTAAACTTGCATTTCAGAGAGAAGTGGTCCTGTCTGTCTGTTATCAGTCAAAATACTTTCATGAAAATCCTGCTGCATTATCAAGCTTACTGTTTTATCTTGACTGGATTTTTTTCCTTTTGAGTAGATTTTGCTTTAGATGTAGAGATACATTACGATAAGTTGGTAAGTCACAAATTCTGAACAACTGAAGTTGTTTATGAACTTCTGGGAAGGACAGGAGAGGACTAGTATTACATTTGCATATACAAATACTGCTGCTGAAGAAACAAGAAGATCTATAATCAGTAATAAACTTACTACATCTGAATCTTGATGTGTAGCTCTTCGGAGTTTCAAATTAGTTTAAAGACGGTGGGTTTTGACAAAGTATTTCCCGTGTTTCCAAGGCTAAGGTGCTAGCCTGTCATGAGTTCTGTATATCCTGAAGAATTTCAGGCAGTGGTAGTCTTACTGTTAAGCAGAAAAAATTGAACACATCCAACCTGGTTTTGTGTGCTAAGAGCAGAAGTGGTAGCAGTTGTTTGGCTGAAGATGAAGTGTGGCATTACCCTCGCAGTAGAGTGAGTCAGAAAACTGGGTAAATGATGGAAAAATGCCATGGGATCAAAGGAATGGCCATAGTATTATCTCTAACTGAGTCAGATTGGTTTATTCCTGCTTGGGTGAAATGTATATTACTTAGAGTTGAATCAAGGGCTAAATTTTGGGTTTGGCCTTTTCTCTAATCCAAGCTTGACCCAAGATTACTTGGTTAGTCTAGTAGAAATCTAAATTAAATCCAGTACTCTCAAACATAATAATTTCCTTCTACAAAATCATGTTGGTGGAGTTCCACAGTATTGCAAGATTTTTAGTGTATACATGCTGCCTAGCTCTTGCTTAGTTAAAGTGAATGCTTATTTTTTGTGACTGATTAAAACTGTTATTTTTAGCATTCTAAAAGAAAATGCTGTTTTACTGATATATGAGCTAAATACACAGCCCTTCTGAAGTAGCAAACTATTTTTATACTTATCTATGTTTAAAATATAAAGAACACTCTTTTAATATTTATTTATACTTGCTATCTAGAAAACAAAGTCTTAGAACTTTGTTTACTCCCTCACTAGAGTTACATACAAATTTTAATGCACTGTGTGAGGAGGAGAGACAGTATCATATTGATGAGTTGTGCTGCTTCACTAAAGAGCCATGTCAGAATTGTGAGTCTTTATAGGTGGCTTGTTTATAAGCACAGGTGAGTGAGGCTGCGTATCTTTGAGAACGGGAGCTAACCTGAAACAAAATGGGACAGGAGATAGGAACAAGAAGGCAGGCTGCCTAGTCAGGTATTATTTGTTTTATAGGTGATGTCTCAGTCTAGAAGAGGTATTTGAAAGATAGCAGCCTTCGAATTAACACAGCAACAGTGTAATTTCTTTTAGATTCTGTATGACAACTGTATTTGTACTGATGGAGTCTGCTATTTGAGACATTAGCAGCAATGTATGCATATGAAATATAGTGGTTGTTCTACCTTGCTACTGAAAGGTTTCTCATGTGACTGAGAATTTGGGAACATTAAACAAGTAAAAGTTATATAGACTTGTATAAGTAGGCTTTTCCTTTCAGGTTTCTTTTGTTTTGTTTTGTTTTATTAGTTTTGCCAACAAAATTTTAAGTAACTATGTACTCTAATACTCAAATAAAACTAGTGAGCAAGAATCAAGACTCATTTTCAAATTAGAGTTTAGCTCTGTTATGGAATACATTTGGTTTGGTTTTTTACTATATCAAAAAAGGGAGTACCTGTTACAAATTCTGCTCTACTTAATGGGTTTCATTTTTTAAAAGAGCTGACAAGGGATTAGGGGAGGATAAATCCATCCTTGTGGTTTACATTGACTTCCAGAGTGTATACTCACAATGGAGTCCTGCTCAATAAAAGATTGTTGCCTCTCATTATAAAGCAACAGGACTACTAAAATATGAATTTTCAGAACTTGGGTTTAGAATGGCATAAGCTCTTTGTAAAGAATTTCTTTAGCTGAAGGTGACTTTGCTTTTCTGAATCTCACCAAAACACTCCAGCAGCAACTTTCTATTGTAAAGTGAGTTCCATGAAAGTGGTGTCTGGCTTCAACTGCAGGAAGGTAACAAGACAATTTGCAGCCGTTCAGGTCCCTTGCAGTTTTCCTTCAGTGTCTGTAGGAATAACCAGTGGTACTGCTGTTGAATTTTGAGGCACTGCTAAACAAGTGGAGAGTGGCGGCCCTTTTTTCTACTTGCTTTTGAGTGCCCAGGCAACAGAGCTCAGTGAAGAGATAAGGAAACTATTTTCTTACACCTTTGCAGTTTGACATTTGTGATAAGGATGGTTTGGCTTTGCTTCTCCTCAGTACTGACGATTGCATCCAGAGGTTCCAGGAGAGACAGTGAGGAATGCTGTACTTTCTTTTTTTTTTTTTTTTCCCAAAAAAACCCCTTTTTTTTTTTTCTTAT
>NDXB01022442.1:102287-117907 GCA_002631895.1 Agapornis roseicollis
TTTTTTTTTTTTTTTTTTTTTTTTTTTTTTTCAAATGGCCAAAATGCTTCAGGCTAACCTGAGATTTTATAGTATGACTTCTGTCACTCTCCACTTTCGCAGAGCTGAGATCTTCCTATGTACCTTGGTCTTCAGTTGACTCCATTGATGCACTAACCAAAAACATACATTCTCCATGTTTTTGCTACAGTTCTATTGTACTGGTTCTTAATTATTACAGATTTCAAGTGTGTGCCAAAGATGGAATAGAAATAAAAGTTAATAAAGGCCATGCTATGCTGTCAAAACTTTTGACGCACAAAGAAGATGTGCAGATAAAATTCTTGATTGGAGTCTCATAGTACTAATACAGACTTGTAGTGGCTATGGAGAGATAGCTGTTGTATTACTCAGATACAATGAAAGATTGTTTAAAGGGTAGTCTCAGAATTGTTTATTTCAGGGACACTTTGCCATCTGAAAAATAGAGCCATTGATTCATGTTTTAGTACAACCTTTAACACCGTGTTACAGTGGACAGCATAGCCTCCCAGAGTTACTGCACGCACTCCAGCTGCAGGCATAGGGAGCTGTCAGAAAGCTTGGTTGTGATGTTCATCTGTCCCTTGTGCTTTCCAGTGCATGATTTTAAAAAAATGAAGCGTGTTTCCTCACTTTTATTAGTTGAGTTGGTTCCCATTATCCCACTGTTTCTGTCACACCTCCCTAACTAAAGCCACAGCTCAACATGTTTGCTGCTCTTTGTAACTCCAGTCTGTAAATCTAGATATGACCATCGTTCATACAGGTTTTCACTGTATTTTATATTCCCAAATTTGCATTAAAATATCTATTCTGGAGCCCTCATAGAGTGTCTCACTTCAGGTGGAAAGGAGAACATCCTAGAAATCTTGGGAGGATAATAAACCCCCACTTAGATTAACAAAGGACCTGAGAAAAGATCCCAAACAGGCTTTCTCAAATGTATCCCAGAAGTTTAAGGTATTCTTCTGTTGCTTGCACTTGAATTAAGGATCCTGTGAGTAAGTCATCAACCTTTTTGGCAGGTGTTCTTACTAGTCTTATTTATACTTTACAGGTATAGAATCATAGAATAGGTAGGGTTGGAAAGGACCTTAAGATCATCCAGTTCCAACCCCCCTGCCATACGCAGGGACACCTCACACTAAACCATGTCACTCAAGGCTTCATCCAGCCTGGCTTTGAACACTGCCAGGGATGGAGCACTCACAACTTCCTTGCGCAACCCATTCCAGTGCCTCACCACCCTAACAGGAAAGAATTTCTTCCATAGATCAAATCTAAACCTCCCCTGTTTAGGTTTGAACCTGTTGCCCCTTGTCCTGTCACTACAGTCCCTAAGGAAGACTCCCTCCCCAGCATCCCTATAGCCCCTCTTCAGATGCTGGAAGGCTGCTGTGAGGTCTCCACGCAGCCTTCTCCAGGCTGAGCAGACCCAACTTTCTCAGCCTGTCTTCGTATGGTAGATGCTCCAGTCCCCTGATCATCCTTGTGGCCCTTCTCTGGACTTGTTCCAGCAGTTTCATGTCCTTTTGATGTTGAGGACACCAGAACTGCACACAATGCTCCAGGTGAGGTCTCACAAGAGCAGAGTAGAGGGGCAGGATCACCTCCTTCAACCTGCTGGTCACACTCCTTTTGATGCAGCCCAGGATATGGTTGCTTTCTGGGCTGCAAACGCGCATTGAAGCCGGCTCATGTTTTTGTTCTCATCAACCCCCACCCCCAGGTCCTTCTCTGCAGGGCTGCTCTGAATCTCCTCTTTGCCCAACCTGTAGCTGTGCCTGGGATTGCTCTGACCCAGGTGTAGGACCTTGCACTTGTCATGGTTAAACTTCATGAGGTTGTCAAGGTCCCTCTGGATGGCATTCCTTCCCTCCAGCATATGAACCGAACCACACAGCTTGGTGTCATCAGCAAACTTGCTGAGAGCGCACTCAATCCCACTAGAACAGTTTGAGCAGATATGCCATTGTCCATTTTTGGGGCTGTTCAGCCTGGAGAAGAGAAGGCTGTGTGGAGACCTCATAGCATCTTTTCAGTATCTGAAAGGGGGCTATAGGGATGCTGGCGAAGGACTCTTCATTAGGGACTGTAGTGACAGGACAAGGGGTAACAGGTTCAAACCTAAACAGGGGAGGTTTAGGTTGGATCTGAGGAATAAATTCTTTCCTGTTAGGGTGGTGAGGCACTGGAATGGGTTGTGCAAGGAAGTTGTGAGTGCTCCATCCCTGGCAGTGTTCAAGGCCAGGTTGGACGAAGCCTTGGGTGGCATGGTTTAGTGTGAGGTGTCCCTGCTTATGGTGGGGGGGTTGGAACTGGATGATCTTAAGGTCCTTTCCAACCTAACTATTCTATGATTCTTGAGTTCCTTTGAAATAAAATGAAGACCAATAACAAGAAATAAAATTACATATCTTAGGGAATTTTTTTTCTGAACTTTTTGGATTTACTACAAGTAAGTTACTGGCATCGCAGAAAGTTGCTGTCTCTGGTAACACTGATCCTGCCAGTTTCCTGTGCTTCAGAAACCCTTTGCTCAAATGATCTGTATCTGCTTAGGAGAGAAGAGCCGGGAACTAGTGCTATTGGAGGTAAGTTGTTTGAGAAATAGTATAACCAAGAACCAACAACGGTTTTCGAGGAATGCAGAAATGTGATTATTAAGGTTACTGTAAAGACAAAAACCCCTACATAGTTAGAGAACTCTTTTCAGAGGAATTTGAGACATATCTTTGTTAAAATATTGTACCTTGAATTAGTATAGATGGGAATATGAAGCTGAAGAAATGGTTGGACAGCTGCAGAAATAAATGGTTTTAAGTTAAACTAAAACAATGCATTGTATTTGGAAAATCAAACGTACATGCATACATAGTGTTCAAAGTAATGGGGCAAATGTTAATGAAAAATTTGGGTAAACTTCTGCTGTAAAGATTTTAGATGGCATAAACACAAATTTCTATTGTAGGAAAGATGCTTGGTCAAAAGTATCCCAGTTAAGGTTCCAGTACTGTAATCAGATGCTCATTATTTAGAGAAACTCATCTTGGGGGCTGAAATGTTCCCAGCTTAGTCTTTGCCTAGGGTGTTTTTTCCAATACTGTGCAATATTTTTTGACTGTTATTAAAAGGAATAAAAGAAAGGGGGGAAGAAAAGGAAGAAGAAAATCAACCAGTGCACACACGTCTTTGGGTAAAGTAAAATCTTTATCTCTGTCAGATAGATGTACAGCCATTGCAGGTGAGGATCAGAGCTTTTACTGAATTGTGGGAGAGCATTTGTGGAGAAGTAGTATCCAGCTTTGTATTGTAGAATATTGGATATAATTTGGTAGAGCTGTGAATGTTTTAAGTGTATCACAGAACATGTTCAGTGCATGATTTACTGTTACACAAGTATAGCTTCTCTGGTATTGCATTATTGTAGTGCCACTTCTAAACTTCAACTTCTTTGGACCCGTTTCTTACCAGTCAGTGTTATTGCTGTAGGAGTTCTGCTGACCTTTAGAGACTTCAGAAATGTGAAAGAGAGGCAGAAGCACAGCATGGGCAGTCTGTAGACATTATCTGTTTTTCAAGACACACTGTCTGATGTTCACTTATCCTTCTTGATCATTGTCCTGAACTTGTTTAGGTTACTGCCAGCATTTTTAATGAGTTTCATTTTTTAATTGCACCTTCTGTTGTGGGCATCTTAGGACATGTGTAATGGTTCCACATTTCAGGCCCTCCTCAGTAAAAAAAGATGTTTTTCTAGGGGGTGTAATTACTGTCTGAGAGTGATAGATATATGTTGCAGAACCATCAATTAAGACAAACTTTTCCCAGCATATGAACCCTCTTATCAGGAATTAAACCATCCATTGCAAACAGAATTAGGAGGGATCTCCATTGATGCCTATTGGCTAGAAATCAATGCTTAAATGATTGTGTATATGATCTTGCTTTCATCAAACATTTCTGCCATTTTGTGCTTTCTGTTGCAAATTTCCTGTTTGCTATTCATTCCTAGCAGTATCCATTCTTGATTATAGTTTACAGTCTGTCAATATTCCAGTATCTGAAGGGGCCTATAGAGATGCTGGGGAGGGACTCTTCATTAGGGACTGTAGTGACAGGACAAGGGGTAATGGATTCAAACTTAAACAGGAGAGGTTTAGATTGGTTATAAGGAAGAAGTTCTTTCCTGTTAGGGTGGTGAGGCACTGGAATGGGTTGCTCAGGGAGGTTGTGAGTGCTCCATCCCTGGCAGTGTTCAAGGCCAGGTTAGAAGAGGGCTTGGGTGGCATGGTTTAGTGTGAGATGTCCCTGCTTATGGCAGGGGGGTTGGAACTTGATGATCTTAAGGTCCTTTCCAACCCTAACTATTCCATGATTCTAATATTTATAGTTTCTGCCATGCTGTTAACCTCTTCTTGGTCTTCTTTTCTTTTTCTTAGGTGGTATTTCTGAATGAATTTGGGAATTGAAAGTAGCCAAAATCTAGTTCTTTGTGGGCTGAGTTAGCTCTGAGTCTATAGAAACTTACTTTTGCAACTTAGCTTCTCTTCCCTTCTCAAATTCTGTATTGACAATATTTAAACATACTTAAATATTTCCTCAAGCTCTTACTCATTCTTTATCTTCACAATCATCTATGTGTCTCTGTCACTGGGTTATTTTCCTTCGAAGCCAAAAACCATCCATGATTCCTGCCTGTAGGTAGCAAAACACCTCTTTGACCTCTCTCTCTTCTCCCTTTTATTTTTGAAGGTGTTTATATGTAGACTTGAGTTGTTAAGAGTTCTAGTCATCCTCTTACTTTCTGATTATATTGAACGAAATTTTATCTAAGTGTGGTCATTACTAGCTCAGGCCCATATTTCATCTACATCTCTTGCCTTAAAAAAATCTAATTTCAGTTTGCTTAGTCTTTGCCCTCCATTTGGAGCACACTTTACCTTCCTTTCAATATGCTTTTTGCTCATGGTTGTGTACAGCTCCTGTCTTTCTGATGTGTAGTGCAGTGCTTCATTTGCTGTGTGACATTTCCTGTAGATTCAGCTGATCATGTTAGGTTCACTGGGATGTTTGCATAGCTGATGTTAACAGACTTTTGTACTCACTGAAGAGGGAGAATCCTCTGTTAACAGTACAGATTACAGCCACTGCTAGGCCATTTAATTTTCTGGACTGGGGAAGGTGTTTGATTTGAGATCTGTAGGTGTTCATACCAAGTATCCAGCATTTGTGTTACAGTTGCCTTTCCAGACTAAATTCATACCTTGAAAAAATTCATAGATTTTATTCCTCTAGCAAGAGCTTCCTTGAATTTACTCATGGTTTAGTTGATCTTTTAAGAAAGCAGAAAATAATCTTTGCTATTCTCTGTGGTTATTATAATACTAGAGTAATGGATGGAAGTTCTTATGTCTTGAATTAAATACTCAGTTTTGAAAGAGGTGGTTTCTTATAGTTGTGTGAACTGCCACAACTGCCAGCGGAAGTAAAAATCTAAGAATGTGGCTGCCACATCCCTGGCAGTGTTCAAGGCCAGGTTGGACAGCACTTGGAGCAACCTGGTCTAGTGGAAGGTTTACCCTGCCTGTGGCAGGGGGTTGGTACTAAATGAGCCTTAAGGTCTCTTCCAACCCAAAGCAGCCTGTGATTCTAAGAAGAAAAATATATTCACTAAGCATATTAACACCATATATTATCTCAGTAACAGTTCTCACAACAGTTTGTAATGCAGAAAAGGCTTGAATTGAAAAAGGCTTAAAATGCTTAGATTCTATTACAAAAATTAGAATCATAGAATCATGGAATTGTTAGGGTTGGAAAGGACCTTAAGATCGTCTAGTTCCAACTCCCCTCCCATGGGCAGGGACACCTCACACTAAACCATGTCACTCAAGGCTCTGGCCAGCCTGGAGTTGAACACCGCCAGGGATAGAGCATTCACAGCTTCCTTGGGCAACCCATTCCAGTGCCTCACCACCCTTACAGTAAAGAATTTCTTCCTTATATCCAATCTAAACTTCTCCTCTTTTTAAGTTTGAACCCGTTACCCCTTGTCCTGTCACTGCAGTCCCTAAGGAAGACTCCCTCCCCAGCATCCCTATAGGCCCCCTTCAGATGCTGGAAGGCTGCTGTGAGGTCTCCACGCAGCCTTCTCTTCTCCAGGCTGAACAGCTCCAACTTTCTCAGCCTTTCTTCATACAGCAGGTACTCTAGTCCCCTGATCATCCTCGTGGTCTGCCTCTGGACTTGTTCCAACAGTTCCATTATTGCCAAATAAAGATATAAAAATTTCAAATTGCATTTCTTACTTCANGAACAGCTCCAACTTTCTCAGCCTTTCTTCATATGGGAGATGCTCCAGTCCCCTGATCATCCTTGTGGCCCCAGACTTGTTCCAACAGTTGCATGTCCTTTTTATGTTGAGGACACCAGAACTGCACACAGTACTCCAAGTGAGGTCTTTTCTTAATCAGGCTATTCTTTTCTGTCCTTTTGGAAAAGAAAAAAATGAGCAGTGTTCTTATAAACCAGATTCTTTAAAACAGAAAGGAAAATTATATTAATTAAAATATATTACAGTAACCATTTCCGAAGTCATTTAGCAAACAGAATACTTACCAAATGAGATTCAATTTTGCAAATACAAAGAACAGTAACCTTTCAACAATATTTATACAGAAAGCTANCTTATAAACCAGATTCTTTAAAACAGAAAGGAAAATTATATTAATTACTTACAAAGCGTGCCATGGATAAGTGAGTTCTTGATTTTGGAAAATTATTAAATCTAGATTTTAAGATGTAATGTTGATACTTTAGATAGACATCTGGCTGTTTTCCTTGTGGCATATGGCTTGTGGCATTTCTTTCTGAAATATGTAAATGTATCAGATCATAATGATCTAAGGAAAACAAACTAAAATTCTAGTACCTCTCTTCTTAGCTGTAATGAAGTAGTGAAGTACTATTTTTCCTGGGGTTTTAATGTCATTGCACCATCACAAAAATTTCACTGTGTGAAAAAATATTGGTGCTTAATTTTTATACTGTACTTTTTCATCAATGGAATCTAAGTTAAAGTTGTTATTAAGTAGTGAAATAACTTTCAGTCAGTAAATGGCATGCTAAAAATAAATTGGGATCAGATAAAGAGCAAGGAACAGCATCTCACGTATGAACATTTTCCATGTATAATATGTCAGAATATTTGTGGTTTAGATTAATATTTTGACTTTCAAAAAAGTTAATTGTTGTTGGTTAGTGTTGTTCTGAACATTGTTTTTTTTTTCCCAGAGGGTAGAAATTTGAATATACTGTTGATAAATATATCCATATTAATTGTGATGAAAGCAAGTTGAAGAATGTTACTGCATCAGCAGTCCAATATGAAAAAGAGAATGTGAATGAATACAGGTATCAAATAGTAGCATCTTGTTGGTTGATGTACCGAGTTAGATTCACTTCTGCTAAATCATATTAATTAACAGGAAATTTATTTATTTTATCAGAATGTATAGGCATTAACAGGTGCTTCATTTGTTTAACTATCCAGAAATTATTAACTAGGTTAGTTAGAAGATAAACTATACTGTAGTAACAATCTGGTTTGTTACCTTAAAGTTGGGTAAGAAGCTTAAGTACCTTTAGTTTCAGTTACTTTTAAGACTAATTTCAGAATGCTGAATATAGCTACATTTAATTCCTTACATCCAGTCTAAACAGGGGAAGTTTAGATTGGATGTAAGGAAGAAATTCTTTCCTGTTAGGGTGGTGAGGCACTGGAATGGGTTGCCCAGGGAGGCTGTGAATGCTCCATTCCTGGCAGTGTTCAAGGCCAGGTTGGACAAAGTTTTGGGTGGCATGGTTTAGTGTGAGGTGTCCCTGCCCATGGCAGGGGGGTGTTGGAACTGGATGATCTTAAGGTCCTTTCTCAACCGTAACTATTCTATGATTTAATTCACCCTATTTTTAGTGCTAACAATTCAAAGGGTGCTTACCTTGGAGCTCTTTATGCAGAACTGGTTGCAAAGTCAAAACTGGTTGCAAAGTCATTTCCACTTGTCACAGGGAATACAGTTCTAGAGTATAGTGGGAAGAAGATGATCTGGTGGTCAGGGTCTTGCATTTGGCATCTGGTGGTACATGAGGTACATCTTAAAAGTAACCTCTGTTGGCACCAAAGGATAGTTATTAAATCTGGTTATTTGCAGGTTATTTATACAACCCCCATGAGGCTTGGATATTCCTAACTTCTTGCAAGTTACCTGCAATAACCATAGCAGGGTTTACAACAATTAAAAATAGCTCCTATGTTCATGCCATTAATTTTGAAAAGCTCCTGTTGAATCAGATGTTAGCAGCCACGTTGCATGTGTAAATGTCTTTATAAAGGGTGTAGCGTCCCCTTCTTTTCACCAGAGCCAAGATACTGCTTTTTTAAACAAGGATTACAATTGGGGATAATATTTTTTCTGAAGGGTCAGGTGATGAGTAGGAAAGAGACTAGTACAGATAATCTCATGTAGGGTATAAACAAACAGAAGTATGTGCCTTGGAGAGGGAAATCAGAGCAAGCTGGAATAAGGGTATGAAGAAGCCAACAATGGTGATTATTGTGCTCCAGGATGTTAAATAACATCAAGGAATCTTGTCAGTTGTCTCAGTAGTAAGTATCCGTAAACTGCAAAGATATTTTATTGTAACCAAATTAGCAGTTAATAGCAAGTGTGCAAAGATGTTCCCTTAAGCCAGGTAGAGTTAAGTAAGCACTGCAAGATAAAGGCATCTGTTGGTAATATTAGTATCAGGGTCATAATTCTCTTGATTATTTTCAAATGGAATTTTATCGTCATCTACCTTCAGATGAGCTGGGGGAGGGGGGAAAATAACCATCAATAAAGAATTCTTAAAAGATTGATGAGAATTTGTGTACTGTAATACCTATCAAGTGTTTCACCACTTCAGCTCCTAATATGTAAGACACCAGGATACTGTGGTTGTACTGATAATGCAGATACATTTGATGTATTTGATATTTTTATGACCAATATTCCTTGAACTATACGTAAGAAGGTTTTGTTTTCTATTGTAGTATACCAAGGTGTGTACTATAAAACCAATATCAGAAACTGTATTGGGGTTTTGTCTGGAGTTTTTTGTACCTGGCAGCATATTCTTTATTTGTATTAGTGTGTATTAGTCCCATTGAGGCCAGATTATAAGTAAGGCACATTGAGGAGGATCCGTGTCTTGAAAGCTTATAGCCTAAATAATAGACACGCTTTGTGAAGTAGGATGAGAGCCATGGGAAAGTGAAGGGAAGGATCTTGGTGGTATTCACCCAATAGCAATAGAACAGAGCCTGGCTCCATTGGCTGACCCAGATTTCCTGTCATGTGCTAAATGGAAATGGTGACTTTGAACAGGATACTCATATGACAATTTCTGCATGATACCAGTTACCTGTCAGACTTTATCTTTGACCTGCACTTCCAGGAAATGAATACTTCCTCCAGTGCAAAATTTCTTATTCTGTGAAGCAATCCACTTTACAACTTCGTCTGAGATCACTCCAAGCCAGTTGGCCCTTGCTTAAATATTCATCAGACTTCGGATAATTGTGATAACCCTTATAGGCTGGCAAGCATGGCAAATTAGCAAAAAGATGATTGATCTTTTTTTATATGCAGTTTTATCTTCAACCTTTCCTGGATATATGTTATACTACAGTAATAATTTCTTCTCTGAGGTATTTGCCAGTATCTGGATTTGCACATCTATTTACAGTTGCCTTGAAGCCTCATAATTACAATACAGCTGAAATGTCCATTTTCTTTCCCTGACTACAAATAGGGATCAATCGAATTTTAAATGACTGCTTACGGGCTTGCTTCCGATCATGACCTTTGTAAATGATTAGAGCTCACCACTGTTGCTATCTACCTTGAAAGGGTAAGCGGGCAGGTCTGTCTAACTGGCATTTAATCTGGAAGAGAGCCAAAGATATTTGAGCTAAAAAGCTAATACAAGTTGGCAAAGGGAAGTATGTATAGACCTTTGCACTATTATTTAGATATTTTTCCACATTTCATCTTGTATTTAGGAAATTCTTTTGTCCTGTAGATGAGATGTGTGTTTGTAGATAATGTTATGTTCAACTTATGATAATAACTGAAGTCACAAAATATATAGCATAAAAATGTGGAAAATGGGGTTTCAAACTCTAAATGAACTGAATTTGCTTTTACTGAAGGACATAAAAATATGTTGCTTTTCTAAATGAATGAAACTAAAAAAACACACTAAATAGAATGCATCAAGAGGACCTGCTCTTTCTAGGCAGAAATAGCTGGGGAAAAGATACCATACATTGGTACTTTCGGTTTGAATTTCCTTTCCTTTTTACATTGGCTAAGATTGTTCAGGCCCTGCTTGTGTATATTCAGTTCGCATGTAACTAGTGGCTGAGACACTTCCATCTACACTTGTCAGTTCAGTTTTATTTTAATGAAAAATTGTGTTTGTATCATACAAGGTTTTCATTACCAGTACTGAATTTCTTGAGGTAGTGTTCTGTGCATTTCTGTTGAAGTGGGAACAAGTAAGACATCAAAGAGATTAGAAAACAAGCACCTCCTCTGAATTTATTGAAGGATTATGCAAACCCAAAGTTTTGAAATTAGTAAGAATGATTACTAGGAGCTATGGAGTTATGAATGTTTTTATCTAATTAAAATAATATGTTGCGTTACCTAATCAGTTATTCTCGTATAGTATTACTGATGAAAATATTTACTACAGTAAGATTGTTCATGGGAATATGTCAGTTACCATTAACATGTCCTTCTTCTTCAGCATGGTGTGGTCAGGATATTTTCTCTTATTTTCTGTAGTTTGGTATATTGTTACATAATGCACTGACAGGTTATTTTCCTAGCTTCAGTCTAGTCAAAGGTGTTGTTACCTGAAGTCTAATCCCATGAACCAGTTGTAAATTCAGTTTGTAGGGGGTTTGTGTCAGCACTAATTTCTTCTAACACTCAGAGCTGTTTTATAAATTTAGATATGTTGGGTTTTTCGAAGCAAGTATCAAGTATATTTGAAATATTCAAAATAAATCTGAGATGAAATAATGTTTGAGATGGTTTTGAGGAATTGAATTGGTGTTTACATTCTTCATATCAGTCTTAAGCCGGAGATGTGTGGTTGGTATATGGTACTTACTGGCTAATGCAGTTTTCAAGAATAAGGGTGGAGTTTTCCAAAAAAAAGTTGAGCTACTGGGAGCGGAAATCCTGTGAAAAGTCAAAAGAACTTCTGTGTCTTCATTACTCTATGCAAGGCTGCATGCTTGAGCTGCTAAAGTGGTATTCTAGGAACAACAGAGTATTCTTAGGGATTGTTCATGTGTTAATTTTACCTGATGCTCGCAAGGCTGAGAATAGCTTCTTGAAATGACAACAGAATTAAAAGTAACCAGCTTTTTTTCCTCTCTCTAATAGATGCAGCAACAAGAACTTGCACAGATGAGGCAGAGGGATGCCAATCTCACTGCATTGGCAGCTATTGGTCCTCGGAAGAAACGGAAGCTTGATTCACCTGGACTGCTTGCCACAGGGGGAGAGGTACATGTTGATGCACAGGATAAGATAAATTACTCTTTCAAAACCTGGTAGGAATAACTAGAAATGCTACATGCTGATATTTTCAGTGAACTGTGTAACTTGATCAAGGTGATGCAAATTCCAAAGTTAGAGTCCAGTTTATTTTGCCTCAGCGAAACTGGCATGTTAGTTGTATTTTCAAATGTTAACTTTCAACAGATAATTGAAGAATATTTTTAGGAAAAATAAGTTAAATGCAAAGTATAGGTCTCTCCCTGAAACTGTTCACTGTCTTTATACTGTTTTTCTTCTCTGCATAATCCAGAGGAAGACAGGAAAAGAGTAGGGCATAAAGAAATATCTTGAGAAACACAACTGTACTCTTGCTTACAGTTTGGACTAAGAGCTTGTAGTAATAACATTAAGTGCAATTTGGTTACAAATATGTGTCTAAACTTTTTACAGAATGGCTAGTTGTCCCCTGCAACTGCAAAGATGTGTTTGCAGCCTTGCTAGATTGTATGCAGTTTTAATAAGAATATTGTGCTCTAGAAGCAGAATCTGATTCATTAGCATGATTCTTCTGTTATCGTAAATGGAGAAGTAGCTACACTACACAATGAAATGCAAAATTGTCATAAGTGTGATATATATTAGCCAAAGTAGAAAACTAGGATAATTAGGTTAACTTATGTTAGATAATGCAGTAAGAATACTGTGTTGTTTAGTACAGACGTAGTTTGGCTGCTTTTGTTTCTGTTAAATATGACTACAAATAAGAGTCAAAGTAATTCTCCCTATTATATGCATGTTCTGAGGAAGATGAAAACATTTTGTTTTGAATAATGGACTAACAGTTTTGGCTCTGACATTTGGCTGTCTAAATGCCAGGCGATTCCAAAGACCTTTTTGTTTCCCATTTGGATAGCTTTTATCTGACTTCTCTCTCTTTTCATGTGCTAAGATTAGTGCAAATGAATTAGCTGAGCTAGGAACAGAAATGGGATCTTGTTTATATTCTGAAGTTGCCTTACGACTTTAGATATGTAGGAGGTGCTCCTGTTTTCTAGTCAGATAGATTTCAGTCTGAGGGGGCTTCCTGGGTTTTGTGCTGTCTTGTTGCATTGCTTTCCTTTCAGTCTCCTTCCTTGTCTTACTTTCAGTAAAGAATTCTGTTCTCCTTTGCAAGCACCTCTGAGAAATTCTGGAGCAACAGGACAAAAAACCTTTTATTAGAAGCTAAGCAGTGATAGCTTTGGTTTCCATTGTTTAATTTAAAAATAATTTGAACCTTTGAAATAATACATGGATCCCTTCAGATTCATGATGTACAAATGTATGTCCTCTATACCTCTTTACTTGACCAAAGGAATATTTTCTCCTAAACACCAGAGTTTCATTTTTGTTTTCTATTGCCCCCTTAAAAATACCCTTTTTTTTTAAGCTTTTATAGTTTGGTGAACCAAATTGTGGTCACCTTTGGTGAAATGTTTTATTCAGAACTATATACCTGGATGGGTTATGGTGAACAGCTTCCCTGTATCTAGAAGCTCCTTACTCTCCTGGTATAGTGCTTAAAGGAAAGATAGAGGTCTGTGTCAAATTCCAAAAGTTTCTGAAGATTTTTACTTCCTGTTGTTGTGCTCCTACCCCAAGTTTTGCTGAACTTCTGTGTTATTCAGTTGACAAGTTACCCTTGAGGCTGATATATCCTGAAGTCATGAATTGTGTGACTTCTGCCAGTTCAAACTGAAGTGCTCCCATTCCTCTACTCCTAGTGTCTAATCATTCTGGCTGACTTATATTGGTGTCTGGCTGCAAATTGATTTCAAGGACTTGGATGCTGTATGTGGGGTATTCAGAGTCTTTTTGAGTGGTTAACATTGTAGAAGCCATGTCATACAAGTTGGCTGCTAGAAACTCCCTCTCTTTTTCTGAGCTATGTATGAGGGCTGCTGTGCAGAAGTAAACCAAGCTCCTCAAAAATGTTTCACTTCAAAAAGGTTCTGGAAATTTGTATTGTTTGTCTAAGACTATCTGATTTATCTTCTCTGGATTTCTGGAAATTATAAACAACAGAGAAAACTATTCTAAAACTATATCCTGTCCAGACATCCCCTTAGCCCAATTCGAGCTTCACATGTCTGATTTCCACTATGGTCTGTGACCTTCTGATTTCTCTAAGCAATTTCTAAGCTGTGTTAAGTCCTTGCTACTGATAATCTATTTGCAAGGTCTGACTTGGTAAGAGCTTTCTTGGCCTGCTCTTTTTGACATGTATGTCTGTTTTTGTTGCAGCTAGGACACCACACATTTGCTGATCCAAAGAGATAACATTTACAAATCATCCCACCCTGCATGTTACATCTTTTTCCATTTCTGAACTCTTGTGTGATATTTTATTTTATTGCATTGGCCATTATTTTCAATGAGAAGTGTTGAATTTCAGTCCAGTTTCTTGGTTTAACAGAAATACTAGCTCACAATTTCTCTTTGGAAATTAGATCTTTTTAATAGTACCTTTTTGATCTTAGCAGGAGGTCAATCTGGGGAGTAATGGCGGTTATTTTGCTTAAGAGAATTTGATGGGATAGTTTAGTGTTTCTGCGATCAAGTATTGTTTGTTGTATACAGAGAAACAGCTCTTTTAAATGTGAACAAGTTTGTGGTCATGATTGGAAATACTCTTCTACCAGCACTTTGTTCAAGAGTGTTTTCTTTAAACACTCTTACATTACCAGGGGTCATTTGGACTTCTTTGCTTGTTTTCCTGTTGTAGATATATGGACTTTTTTTTGTGATGATAGAATTAGCTTAAATTATCAAGGCCAGGCACATCATTTGCCTCTTCTGTAGTAGTATGGCTGGGGGTTTTGACCACTTTTACTTGGGGAGATTGAAAATTAGAAGTTTTGGAGTGAGGCTGATTTTATATCATGTATGTTTGTTGTTTTGCTTCTCCATGCAGCCATATTAAAAAAAAAAAAAATCCTTTTAAAAAATAGGAATAAAAAATTTTATAAAAAAAGTGCATGAGCAGGGGCTAGATGTCCTCAGATAACACTGCCACCAAATGTGTAACTAGTTTCAGACTCTGATTACACAGTAACCTGGGCTAATCTGAATTTGATCTCTATCCCAGTCCCTAGTAGTGCA
Organism: Agapornis roseicollis; assembly: GCA_002631895.1. Classification (NCBI taxonomy): domain Eukaryota; kingdom Metazoa; phylum Chordata; class Aves; order Psittaciformes; family Psittacidae; genus Agapornis; species Agapornis roseicollis. The sequence goes on from NDXB01022442.1 coordinate 117,071, forward strand.
TTCCTGCCCCTTCCCTTTTATTGGCTCTGGCTCTTGTTCTACCTTGTGCTAACCCGTTCCCATTTGATAAATTGGCAGAAAACTAACCTAACAGCAATAAAAAGTGAATAGCTTCAGCTTAGGTTCTGGAAGTAGTTTGGCCTAGAGCCCAGTGAGCACTGGAGGAGGAACTTACAGGAAGACAGAGACAGCAAACTTGAGATCACCTGCTCTTCATTCACTTTCTTTTTAGTACCTTTCTTGTCTTCCCATATTTTAGATAATCTGCTAGAAACACAGGTTCCTCTGTAGCAGCTAGCAGCTCATCAGTAATTCAGTCTGCTTATTATAATAATGTGGCTTAGATCAAGAGTGAAAGAGAAGGGGTAAAGGGAAATGAAGTACCTTTAGAAGAATTCAGCTTCTCTGCCTTGCAGAGTTGAAAATACTGCATTTGCAGATAATTTTTTTTTCATGTTCTTAATGGTAGGACAAGCTTATTGGAAAATATCTTTAAATGTTACTGCATTTTGGAATTTAATGCATGATTATCGATTTAGGAATCTAATAATCTTGGGCTGTATTGTGTATTTAGCAACAGTACTGTGTGATTCCTATTTGCTGTGTCCTGTTGATGCTTCTGTTGATGCACAGCAGTGGAAGGCAAAGGATGACATGTACAGGAATGGGAGATCAACCACTTAAGCTCTTTAGTTAGTATCCTTAAGGACCAGGTTATTCTGAGTTGCTTTTGTTCGCCTTATGGATTTTGAATCTATTCATTCATGTTTTTCAAGTGTTTGTCTTGAATCGTAAGGCATTTTTTTTTTTTTTTTTTTTTTTTTGGTATGAAAGTGG